>LPNX010289212.1:6613-69760 GCA_001517045.1 Pseudotsuga menziesii
GCTGCATCGTGGAAATAGTTAATGAACAGCTCATCCTTTTCACTTTCAAGTTTGCAGAGCCGTAGGGTATCTTGTTGAAATTGCACAGCACTTGTAATATTTTGTAGAAGGCTTGAAGATTGGAATCTATAGAGCAGATAGGGCTTTGTTAATAATCCTTTAAATAAGTGATTAAATAGGAAGAATTGTGCTGTTTGACATTGATGAAATAGGTTTTGTAAATGCTGCTTCCTTGAATTAACACCAGCTTCACAGTGTCAACATGTAAACCAGAATTAGTGAATATTTTTCATACGGTCCTATTATTGATTAATGAGCATTGTTTGTATAACCTTGGCATTTTTCCTGTGTGCATTAATGTGCATAAATAAAACAGAGTATATTTAAATAACAAAAACCAGCCAAGCTTCATCATAATAGGTTGTGTGTTGACCATTTAAAGTCAAGAGATTACAGGTGTTACTCTGGCAATAATTTTAGAAGTGTTAGTGTGGAGTGAAGCATTAGATCTCATAGGATTATAGTGGAGTTTTCAGGTCAATAGATCATAGTTATTGTGAAACTTATTAAGCTCTTTCATCTATAGAATAGATTACCCGTACTGTAGCTGAGTGTGGATTGTTGAGTGTTTAAGGGATTGCTGTAGGGTTTGTTTAATTTATCTGTAGATTGTTCTTCTGAAAGATTGCTGTAGGTAGGATTCCTCTGAAAGATTGCTGTAGGTAGGATTTCTCTGAAAGATTGCTGTAGGTGGAATTTATCTGAAAGATTAGGGTTGTTTGAAAACTATCTTACCTGCACATATAGTGTAGCAGCTCAAAGTTTACGATTTCCCGGTTGATAATTAAATTGAGGTTAATTAAGTAACATTAATTTTGACCAACAAAATACTGTATGAAAATTAGTAAGGGAAAATAAACTTTCTGATGGTAACACTTCATACCATGACCTTGCATCTCCTTCTAAAGTAGCCATGAACATTTTCATTAAAGAATCCTCATGCAATTTAACTCCAAGCTTATGTATATGCATATGAAATCTAACCAAATGAAGGGAAGCATCATCATTCTTTTGATCTTTAAACTTTGGAAGACCTGTTTGCCAATCCACTTTAGGTATTCTATTTGGAAAACCAGGAATGTGAGCACGATTCATAGGAGCATACCTTGCAGACAAAGAACTCATCTCGACAAATGAATATACTGAATCGTCTCTTCAAACTTTACAATCTTTTGACAGTGGAGTCACCATAGGAATTCTGAAAACTCGATTCTTCGAAGATGGAGTTTCCAGGTGAAAGATGCACAACCTTGCTATTATCTGACTGTTCTTCACCATCAATAGTCAAATCTAAAAGTATGTCGTTTATACCCAGGGAAGATTTGAACCTTCGTTCCCCAGCAACGACGCCAATTTGTTAACACTCAGAATGTACCTAGGTTGTGAAAGGTAAATCCCAAGGTAACAACAAAAACCACTTTAGAATGTATTTCTGACCTGATACAGTCAGAGAGGGATCTCTCACTATTTACAAAGTTTTTATACTCAAGATATTCAATCAAAGACAATCAGAAGGTCAGATTTTTGATGGGAAAAATAGGACAAGTTTGTTTTAAAAGACTTGGTAAGACAGTCATGGAGGAGACCATTGGGCAATGGAGTCAACAATCAGATCTGAAATAGGTTGCAAGAGGTAAGGTTTTGAAGGTTTATGATTAGAGGCAAGGTAGGAACCGTTTCCTCAGTCTTGAGGCATTAGCAGGTTGATTAGTAGACAAAGGGAGACATTCCATCAAACAGAGCACATAACTAGGGTGAATTCTGCAAGACTTCAGAAGAAAATATTTTGAAAATGCTTGAACAATGGACCTAGAGCATGCATGATGAATTCTGGCCCATAAACACTATTTGTCAAGCATGAAAGCAAATACAAAATGGAGTGGAAATAGGATAAACAACCGCATAAAGAAATTACTTACTGAAGAAAAAGATGGCACAAGAATCTATGTCATGAAAATGGTTTTACATTCCTCCTCTGCAAATTTCATTCATCTACTGAAAACTTGAAGCCATTACAATGTAGAGCTTCTCTGCTCTTGAAAATCCCCTCTAAAAATATCAATTACATTTTAATTTATATAAGAATAACCTCTACCTAACTTTGAATTCAAAACCTAACTGAACTCTAAAAATAGAAACAGTTACAATAAAAATATTTTAATGCATATCTCTAATGGTGGTAGATGTGTGGAATATGGGAGAGGTTTTTATAATTGGACATGTTCCCAACAAAACCCATGTATTCATTTCTCCAAAATCATCTCAATATCCTTGAAATATTATCCTTTGAAGCTGATGACTCAAATAATAAAATTGTAGATTTCTGGAAAAATGACTTGTGAAGATATTTTAAATTCTCCCAACCTGTGATTACTGTGTAAAAAATGAAGGTTTTATTATTATTATAGGCCTTTTAGGAATAAAAACCTCTCTCATTTTTGTCAAATTAAATTCCATTTGCTCAAAACAATTCTTTGAATTTGATGGCTGAAATAGTCCTTTGGAAAACATGAAAAATGGTCTGTACAACGGACTTTGTTGCTGCTAATCCATAGTACTTGTGTGAAAATTGTAAGAGGTTATTGTGGATAGCTAGGTTTGTAAGAAAAGCCTCTCTCACTTTCTCAAAATTCATCTTAATTTTATGTAAACAATTATTTTAATTTTATGACTAGAACAGTCATTTTGACATCTGAACATTTTCCCTCTGAAGATGACTTTGTTGCTCTCAATATGTAGCACTTGGGTAAAAACTGAGAGAGTTTATTGTATATAATAATGTTATGATGAAAAACCTCTTTTAGGTTTTGGAAATTCTTCTTTTTTAATTGGAAAAAGGTCATTGCATAAAATGACTAAAACAGTCATTTTCAGAAAAAATATGCTATGTCGCTTCTAAACCTTGAATTGTTTAACTGTAATTCATAAACTGAGAACATATAACATCTATCCTTGTAAGATCATCTACTGTAAGAGAAATCCCATGAATTTATTGATCAAGGTAGCCATATTTGTTAATAGTGTCTCCAAACACTTGAATAATCCCAAGCTTTGGCACACTCTCCACTGTAAATTCTGTTTGTAAGACTTTAAACACATACCAATACCTTCACAAATGCTCTCACTGTATATATTTATGCAACACTTCTGGGATGATGTTCTTTTTGGGCTTCCCTTCTGCATTGTTGAGTGGTGGATTCCCTTTCCTTGTTCTATTAAAATCAATTTCCAGCTCCTTGATCGGACTCTTTATCTCTGCCATTTTCCCTGTGATTACAAACACGTAAAAGTTGAGTTTGGAAATATGGCAGGCTGTCTCCTTCCTTTTGCGTGCAGCACACAAATGAAATGATTTTTTTTTAAAACCAAGTCAACTTTACATAATTGTCTATTTCGGAGCCTTCACTGAGTTGTTTTTCTTAAACCATTTTTCTCCCCGAAATTCACCAAAAGTTACCACGTGGAAAGTGGTTTAAATTCCGCTACCACCTTTCCAATTTAACCACCTCACAACTTTACTCTCCGGAAACACTAATACCCGTTGATGAGTTTTCACTTTTTACATTAGCCATTGGATTATTTTATGTGCTAGTGGTTTGATTATACCTTAAGAAAGGTAATAAATCTTGTTTAGCGCTTAAACCTTCATTAAGGCTTGGTTTGGTGAATAAGAGGCTGCTTTTTGACTTTGGAAAAAATATCCAAAACTATATAAGTTTGAATATAAATAAAATAATAGGTTTATAAAACCCATTTTATAAATTTCATTCAAAAGTTAATAAAATTTTTTGCCCCATTTGTGAAAAATTTATTTCTCTTTTTACCTAAAATTCCTTTAACTTCTCTTCTTTGCCAACTTGGAAATAGCTTAATGAGAAAACTTTGGAAACCAACTCAATCACCCATGAAAACTTAAAATTTTGAAGGCAATAAGACCAATTCCGACAAAAATAAATTTAGTGCTAACAATGGGAAGAACCAATTCCATACTATGGTTTAAAAGGAATGGGGTAAAACCTAAGGTGGTTTTACATATATCTTGGTCATCGCGTAAGTGGTGCCGGGATAGATCAGGTGGATTTTACACAAGCGATTAGACAGAAGGGCAACTGGTGCTAGAGATCATGTAAATGGTATTGGTTGTTGTTTTTGTGGCCTTGCCCCCAGTCTCTGTTGGAGGAAGAGGGGTAGGCCTAGAGACAAGAGGAGTCTCTGATGGACCTAGAGGTAGGTGCAACATCATCTCAATTGGCTAGACATGAGTCAACACATCCTGGGGCCTTAGAGGTAGGGTAGGTGGTTCAAGGTACCACACAAGATCTCCCAGTGTGAAATCCTGTAGATTGCGGGTTACCTAGAAAGACTTACTCATGATCCCGGATGGTAGGAAAAGGAAAGGGAAAAGGAAAAGGAAAAGGAAAAGGATTGTGTTGATCAGGAATGAAACCCAATGTTTCCCTGGTAATTGTGGTTGAGGTTGCAACTGAGGTTGCAGCTATGGCTGGGAAAACAATGGAAGAGATAGGTTTGATCGACTGTCAGTGATGGTGGAGACAAGAGGGTCTGTAGAACTGGACATCACGTAAATGGACATGGTGTTTGAAGAAGGAGGTGGTGGGCAAACTTCTTCGATCAAGGTGATCTCAGACTCAAGGGAATGGTGACGGAGGTCAGCGAGGGCCATTGAAAATTTGGGTAGGTCTTGGAAATGGTGGGAGTAATGTCCATACAAGCTACAAAGGGCGCAAGCATGGTTTGTCCTTAATGCCTTGTTCTTGACTACTAGCACGGTTGGGAGTTCAAACATGAGGATGTTTTCGTTCGTATCCATGGCATCCAGATGCGCACGGATCACTGGGATTTTTGGGAAATTCTAAGTTGTATGGCCCTGTTGTTCATAGACAGCAAAAGGTGGGACTTGTCATGGTTTTGTGGTGGCTTCAATGTTCTTTCCCCTAGCTCTTTTGGGTTGGGGCGGTGCGGGTGTAGGTACGGTGGTTGGCTTGTGTGGACCAGGTGGACGGTGAGACTCGACCACAATAGGTTGCACCGGGGTTAAAACAACCTGGGGCATTGTTGGTTGAGTTGGTGGATTGAGATACCACACCGGGATCCCCAACATAAAGTTGGGTAGGCTTAAGGTGGCCATGACCGACTTGCTCATGACACCAGGTGGGGGAAAGAGGAACTGAATTGTATGGACTGGAGATGAGCCCACATAACTCCCAGCTGGTTGCATGTGGGGGTGAGGTTGTGGTTGTGGCTGCGCGTAATGCTGCTTCTGTGGGTGATGTTGCAGCTGCTGTTGGTGTTGCGGCTGCGGAGGATGTTGTGGTTGTGGCTGGGGCTGCGGCTGTGGTTGTTGTTTGGGTGCAGCAGTGCTTGATGAGACCATGCACAAGTCCATAGTTTCTTTTTGTGTCGGTGGTGGTGACACCAATGGGAAAGGAGCCGTCATGGTGGGATCGGTAAACAACCCAGGGCCCACATTCAACGGTGGGAAGGGTGTTGTGTTTTCAACCACAGTGTTGGTTGCAGGGATGACGTTAGCATGTGCGGTCGCCCCTTGCGGCTCAATGACGGTGATGGTAGGGATAACGTTGGTAGGTGCTATTAACCCTTGTGGATCATGGTAGGTGAGCTGGTCAACCGTCACAATCTTCCCTTCATGGGGGAACATCATGAGGTGGAAGACGGTTGACACGACGACTCGCATGGCATACATGTAACTCCTTCCGAGGAGGAGGTTGTAGTCCAGTTGAGCGTTGACGACTTCGATGTCAATTAGGACTTTCTTCCCAGCTAACATGATGGGGACATGGGGGAGGATTCCTTGGGATTTAGTGGGATGTACATCATAAGCCCGTAGAGTCGTGGAGGACAGTTGCAGAATTGGTGATCCAAGCTTCTACCAAACCAAGGTAGACATGACGCACGTGGATGCCCCCTCATCCACTATGCATCGGTGCACAACCAAGTTCTGGATGGATAGCGGGATTTGGAAGGCGATAGTGGAGGGCATGCGCGGATCTTCGTTCTCTGTGTCAAACGTGATTAACTTGGAGTCGGAGGGGTCTACTGCCCCTAGAGCGGCTAGTAAGGCTTTTCGTTGCGTTGGGCACATTTTAAGTACCTCAAGAGCGGACATGGCAGTTGAAGTTTGGGCCAAATCATCCACAATGCTATAGCTGATTGCAGCTCTAGTTGTGGCATTATTGGCGATTCTGTGTATGGGGGGGCACGGGAACGGGGGTAACTGGAGAGGTAGGTTGGTTGTCTTAGACGTGGATGCTGCTGATGAGTCGACAGGTTTGGTGGTGGTACCGTACTGATTTCATCTAGTCTGTAAGTTGACCTCTTCAGTGGTCATGGCTAGCAGGTGGTAAACACCTGTTTCAGCCGTGGGTGGTGCCCCCAGAGCGTTGGGACTGGCTTGGGGAGGGGGAGCGGTTGCCACCAATCCTTGGACTAGTAGTGGGTTTTGAAGCACCATGGGAGGAGGTGCTTGTGGTGCCTGGTTGGTTTGGGCTTGATTGGCAGCATTGGCGCCCTGTTGGGCCTCATTTTGAATGGCCTGCTTAGCATGAGCCATGAGGGGACACTCAAATGTGTAATGCCCATAAACATCACAGAGTGTACAAGGTTGGTTTGTGCGCAACGAAGCATTTCGTCTTGGTGCATTCTGTCGTGGGGGGTTTTGGGCTGGATGATTAGCCGTGGCATTATTGGGAGGGTTCGGTTGCTGACTGCCTCCTTGCAGTTGGTTATTTCCTTGGTTGCGGGGCCAATTGTTTCTAGCTTACCCTTGTTGATTGTTGGGGGTAGGCTGGTTGGGACAGTTTTTTTGTGCGAACACTTGTCCCAACGGAGCGGGTGGAGCGGGGGAGGGGGCTTGAACTTGTTGCACTGGTGGTGCATAGTATATTTGTGGGAGTGGTGGTGCCACAAATGTGGGCATTTGCCCCACATACTGTTGTGTTGTCCAAGCCATGGCCTGAGCCTACTGTGGTGGCGCAGGTTGTGCATAAGAGGTTGTTGCTCCATACTGGGACATCATTCTAGCATAGTCCGGAGCTTGGTTTTGGTAAGCAACATTAGCAGTGTTGCTTGGTTGGGGTGCAATGGCAGGTGGTGTCGGTCAAGGCTGTGGTTGTTGGGAGACTGACCCTATGATGCTGTCCGCAGTGTGGGATGCCCCCGGTACGTCGCGGTAGGAGGTACTCGGACGGGGAGCGTCTAGAATGACAGTGTACAAGTATCTAGACTGAGAGTAGATCAAGTCAAATTGTTGGGCCTTTAGTATGGCCTCTTCTTTAGATTGGGGATGTTTAGATGTGACGTCCTTTGCGGTGGGTGGGAGCAAAGTCTTAAGGAACCAATCCAAGAAGATCCTGTCGTCTAGTTGGATTTTTCATAAGCTACGGCGTCGCCGCCACTCATGGATATGGTCAGTTATGTGAGTGGCAGTGATTTGGTGACAGGATAACAGGATCTCCACCCCCTCGTCATATCTCACAGGGAGTTGAAAATACTGTAGGAACATGAAGGCTAGGGAGTTGAAGTCAGGGTACTTGGCTTGTGGCAACTCAATGTACCATTTGGCCGTGGCACCTGTAAGGGTGCATTGGAAAAACCTCAGCCTGATGGAGTCATCTACGATGCTGTTAGATGAGCACCATAGATGGAATGTCATTATGTGATTTTGGGGACATTCCCCAGCTTTGCCTTCAAACTTTGGGATGTCTAATGGTAGCTTAGTTGGCATGGGTGGCTAGAAATCTTGGTGGCGGATGGGGTCATTCATTAATCTAGCCAAGTTAGGCAAGTTCAGATGAGCCATGAAGGGCAGATTTGACCCCATTGATGTGGGATGGGGCTACAATGGGGGTGGGGTTTGCAGGTCAATAATGCATCTGCATGGCTGGGGGTGCTTGTGGTGGTACCATTACGGATGGGCCAATGCCCCCAAGTGGTGTGTGGGGGGTAGTATGGGAGGGAGGAGAATTTCCCCCATGTATGACAGTAGGGGCAATGTAGGTGGACGGTGCACTGCCCGCCTATGTGGCCGGAGGGGCAGTGTGTGTGGAGGGGCCACTGCCCCCATGTGTTACCACTGGGCCAACTTGGCTTGTTACTATGGGTGGTGGCAATTGGCTAATGACAGTTTGCATGACTGTGCTTGGACCGCTTGCCAAGTTGTGGGTGACTGGTTGTGATGTGGACATGGGTCCACTTGCTAAGGTTAGGCCGAAAAATGGATCCAGGTTTGCACTAGCCATGGCGTTTGATGGTGCGGTGTGGAGGTCTGGTTCAGACTGATATGGGTCAGAATCAAAATCAGAGGCTGTATGGCCCTCTGACGGTGTGGGAGATCGCTGAGAGTGGCTTCGACGGTGCCGATCAAGTGTTCCAAATGGTGGTGGTTCGCCTCTTAGGCGTGAGGAAGATCGTGGAGGATCAATTGTGTTCACTTTTGTGTATGAAACTAGTGGATATGAGTTTTGGACCTCGGTTTCAATGGATTCCTATTGGCTGAAGGTGGTCTCTTGGCCACGAAGACTGCCAGAAGACAGCGCTTGGTTTGTTCCTCATGGGTGCTTCTACTCAATCGAAAGGGGTCGTTGCCCGTTTCGCTTGGCAATTCCTTTCAGCGACCAGCTACTTTGGGGTTCCTGTGGTACTCCTCACAATGAGTTTCTGGGCAAAGCCCAAGTACTTCCTATAGTTGAAGTAGTCAGGGACTTATGTCCTCAAAGACTGCAGAATTGATTGAACTTAGTGTAAATTTGGTAAATTTTAAGGCTTACTCAGCGTCATGAACTGAGTTGGGTTAATTATTTGGTATGGTGTGTTGGTTTGCTTGTTTGTTCTGGTATTTGGTTGTTGCAATATGGTTTATGAATTCATGGTAGAGTTCATATCATGGTTTTGTATGCAAACATAAACATAAATTTGTAAGCAAGTACAGTGATTAACCCTGGATTGCTGGCCTAACTAAATGTCTACCTCTCAGTGATATTCTTCTTCAAACCAAGAGAAGGTGTTGGGCTCTCAACATAATGGGACTAAGCCCATCCATAGATCCTCAGGTCACCTCTTGGATGCTAGGTTGGTCAACAGGGAGGACGCTTAGCTCTGTGAGAAGCCCTCCTTCTCTACCCCCTCTACCTTCCAGGTCACTTGGTTTTAGTGGTTCGGGAAAAATACCGTGGAGTGCCTAGATCTATACGAGCTTACCCTTCGTCGTATCCCAGAATACCCCAGAGGGTGATGACTGGGTAGAGGAGGAAGGGGGAAACAAGATGGTTATTTTTAAGTTACTTTTAGTTAGACTAGTTCATTTTATTAAGCCTTAATGATTGATTTAACATTTACACATTGTTCATGGATTGATTTGCAGAAAATAAAAACTGGAACTGAAAAAGACCTGCAATGGTGGACAGAGGTGGCTGGGCCGCACTAACAGTCCTTTGAAACTGAAAATTACTGTCAATTAAACTTAAATTCAACTTATGTGTGACAGGCCGCACATTTCTAACCAAATCTAGCGAGGGGGCCGTGATATTTTTCCAGAAATGAACGAGGCGGTCGCACAGAATACAAAAAAAGTTGCAATCTGAGTTTTTGGGCTGAAGTCATGCCTGTCCGGGGATTAAGGGTGCCCTGGGTGCACCTGTTTTGTCATTAAGAGCGCCCCAGTCTCACCTTTTCCCCCGATAAGAGCGCCTTGTTCTGAAAAGGGGTTTTTTGGTGAGGTAGGGTCAGATCTGGCCGACAGTAACTGGTACTGGGGTCAGTCTGACTCGACTTGGCTTAGAAGAGGCTTCGGCACTGACTAAAATAGGAAATAAACAATATTTAAGATAGATCTAACATAAGATATCTGAAAACTAGGGTAAAATTTGAAAAACTTGAAAACTTGAAATTTTTGGACCAGGGATCCTGTGGGATTGACCTGGTATGGTCACCAAAGCTGTAGTGAGGATTTCTCCTCACTGCAGGAGCAAGAATGGATCCCTTGTGCCTATAGGGCACAAGGGTAGGTTCCTACTCTTTGAAAACAGGAAAAAACGAAATGGAAATAGCATAAACAGAACAGTAAAGTAAACTAAGCTAATCTAGTGACAAAAAACTAAAACTAGACTAAACTATGAGCTAATAACAGAAAAGAAAGAGGGAGATGAATCCCTTGTGAACCCCTCTATAGAAAATGGGTTAGGGTTCCGCCTCCTTGAAACCTGCAAGCAACCTAAGCTACTACAATGGAAAAACTGCAAACAATGTCAACAATAGAACCTACAAATAAAAATAACAGTTAGAAAGCAAAAACAATTAAACAAACATGAAAATAAATGTTATACCTCACTTGGGTGGAAATGGGCCACCATGCCCTAGCTCATGGGAGCACCTCTCTCTTGGTTGGGAAGCAATGGCTTGATGGGATGGAGATGGAGGAGAGGGAGTGTGGGTCGTTTGAGAGGCAAAGGTCTCAAAGCATCCACAGGCAACATAACAATAGGTAAGGGAGGAGTGTTTTCAGAGTGACCCCCCACCCTCCTTTTATAGTTTTCCAAGGGATTTTAGGGTTTTAAGCCCTTGGTCAAGGCTTTAGCCCCTTTTTTGGGCTTTTAGCCCCTTCTGCCCTAACTTTAGCCCCTTTTAGGGTTTTAGCCCCTTTTTGAGGGCTTTAGCTCCTAGGGGGGCTATTTTGGGCTCCTTTTTGGGGTTTTTATCCCTTTTCTTCATCCTTCCGCTCTTTTGGAGGTGTGGGGGTCAAATGGAAGGTCTTATGGAGTGATATGAAGGTTGTGAGATGGTGTCCTTGGGTGGTGTAGTCCATTGAGAGCTGTGTGGGGGATTTTTGGGTTAACAATCACCCCCAACTTCATCATCCAAATATTCAGTAGAATAGGAAGAAAATTCAGCAGTTTTCTCCTTCACTAGTTCCACCTCTTGAAGAGGCTCATCAAACTTGACACTTCTCTCGATGATGATCTATTTGGTCTTGATATCTAGCATCTTGAACCCTTTAGATTCATTAGGATACCCAATAAACAAACATTCTGTGCTTTGCAGTTGCAAATCCCTTCTTTTATCAAGCAGAATCTGGGCCCATGCAGTGGACCCAAACATCCGTAGGTTCGACACATCCAGCTTGTGTCCGAAGTATGCTTTGAAAGGGGTATTCAATTTCATAGATTAATGTGGCACCCTGTTCTAAATGTATGCTGCAGCATGCATGGCCTCAGCCCATAAATTTGTAGCAAGCTTCTTGGATTCCAACATATAGGTGGTCATCTCCTTGAGAGAGCGATTCTTCCTTTCCACTACTCCGTTCTGCTGTGGAGTGTAGGGAATTGAATGTTGGACCTGAATACCACTTTAGGAGCATATGTATAGCAACTCATTACTGACATACTCCCCTCCATTATCAGATCTCAAGATCTTGATCTTAAGCCCAGAGGCATTTTCGATCAAGGTCTTCAATTTAGAAATTTTTTCACATACTTCCGATTTCTTTTTGAGAAAGAAAACCCATGTCTACCTTGAAAAATCATCAATAAAAGTAAGAATATACCTTGATCCATTCATGTATGTGATAGGCATCGGACCGCTGATATCAGAATGTATCAGCCCCAATATGCATGTAGCTCGGTTTGCCTTCCCCTGATCGAACTTGTGCTCAGGGTGTTTTCCAATCACACAGCCCTTGCGAATTCCCGTGGTTGCCTTGATGACCGGGAGGCCTTCAACCATGGAGTTTTTATGTAATTGCTGCAAATATTTGAAATTAAGATGGCCAAACCTCTCATGACACAACCTACTAACCTCATTCCCATGAGTTAGCAAAGCGGTGGGCTTTGCATTCGCAACAAAGTGAGAGAACTCATAGGCTTTTGCATGATGATTTGCAAGGCCTTTAGCAATGAGTTTCCCAGATGCAATTTCTGTTATCTCAACATCATTTGGGCTGAAAGAAACTCTCTTAGGCACTACAGTATGTGTCATCTGATAGACACTAAGGATATTTGATGCCAGAGATGGTACATACAATACATTTGAAAAGAAACCATTTTCAAGATCAACCGTACCTTGTCCTTCTGAAATGATGGTGGAGTCATCTCCCATGTGGATGGGGATGGATTTTCCGGTCTCCAAGGATGAAAAGGAGTCTTTTTCAGCCATCATGTGGTTCGAAGATCCTGAATCAATCAAGAGTGCTTTGGACTTTGAAGTGTTTTCCATGAAGGCATGACCTTTTTCATGTTGTGGTTCCCGATCACGCCGATCTCTCCTCCGAAACATTTCTAGAAGATTAATGTGATTCCTCTCAAGGAGAGAGTTAGGGTGGAAGCCCTTCCCACAATAAGAACACTTGACTTTTTCCTTGCCATGGTGCCCTTTTCCTTTGTTCTTCCTTGAGCCGGAAGACTCATCATGCTGCTGATTTTCAACTCTAGGTTTAGGAGCATCAAATTTAGTTTTTGGATTTTTCTGCAGATTTCCTTTACCCTTCAAATCTTTGGGCCCCGAGACATGAAGGTCTTGATCATGGGAAGATATGATGATCCCCATCTGGACAAGATTGTCATGTTAACATGTTAGGGACTCAATGAAGGCATTGATTGTAGGCATATTCCATCCAGGGGTTGTGAGCTTCCTTGCACGGAATGTAGAAACAAAAATTGAATAATCAGCCCCAAGTTGGGAGAGTATGGAGAGGATGATCTGATCATCCTCCTTCTCCACTTTGCATTGCTTCAAGAGTAAAAAAATATGTTTGAACTTTGTGAAGAAATCATTCAGTGTCTCGAAGTTGGAGGGTTGGAGAGACATGAGTTCATTTTTGAGCTGGTAAACCCTTAAGTCATCATGCTTTCCATATAGAGTCTCCAATTTTTCCCATATTTCTTTCAGATTCTTCAATCCCATAATATGGAAGAGAAGGTCTCAAGAAATAGAGAGGCACAAGAAACCAAAGGCTTCATCCTTCTTGTTCAAGAATATTTATTTTTCTATGGTGGATCAAGGCTCAACTTCAGTGTCCATGGTGACTCTAAAAAGTCCTCTAAAGTGCAGCCGAATATCCATATCATCTTTCCATGAGTGGAAACTATATGGAGTCAAGAGATCTACTGAGGAGGCCATCTAGATGTGCTGGAACGAATGCTTCACCTGTAGAAACCTGTAAAATCAAAACAGAAAGGGCAATGTAAGGTCGGACAACCTACACATTTTAGGCTTTCATCACACCCAGCATAGTCAATCAAGCAAGCTTGATGAACAAGTTCTTTACTTGGGGTATTAAGTGGTAAGCCTTGGCTTCTGGTGCAGTGCTGGATTTTGAGCTATTGCTCAAATTTCATGCAAAAATCTATAAAAAGCTTGTTTTTGAGAGATAGAGATTCATCCCGCCGTAAGCTCTAATACCATATTAATCTTGTCTATTTATCTCAGAACAAAGAATCAATCTCATCAAGAATTAATCAACAAATAACTCATGGAATGGTGTAATCAATCTATAGGAATAGTAACCGCTCTATATTCACATAAAGAATGAATGATTACAATTACAATGACATGCTAGAAGCATGAATGAAGAGACAATTCAAATTCCTTAGGAGGTCATTTGAATTGAATGAGTGAGTCTAGCTTAACTGACTGTAAGCCATGGTTCGCACTCAGTTAACCATTGACCAAAACCCTAATTGACTCAACTAACCCTAACTGATGTTAGAGTGCAATAAATGACTGAGTCTCAACTGAAAGAGATTAGACACATGTCATAGCTCACCAACCATCAAGAGGTAGCGCTACACTGACTCCAATGAACCCCGATGAGGTTAACTGAAGTTGAACTGCACATCAGAAGTTGGTGGAGGCACCCCTATTGACTCCAGTTCATTAAATAATCATTAAATAATACATTTAATGAGAGGAGGCACCTTAACTGACTTGTTTAACTGATTGTAACCACCAGTTAGCAATTAGGTGCATTAATATCACTTAGATCACCCCCGGAGTGCTCCAGTTAGCCTCCCCGAATGTAGGAGAAGGATAAGTTAGCCTCCTTGATTGAAAGTAGGCAGGGGTGTGACTGGATGATGTCAATTAATGCTCCACTGATGTCAATTAATGTCAATTATACTTAGGATAGTGGTTTAACTGGAACAATTTGACCAAAAAGTGTGTGTATGGTGGTAAATGTCTCCAACATTTGGAAATGAAATCAATATATTATGAAAAATATCATTCATGAAAAGTAGTGTTTTTAAACATACGTGAATGCAAGGAAAGCCTAATGAAATTGGATTTGAAGTATATTGAAATGAATGTCTTGTGAAAAAACCATTCATGAAAAGTAGTGTTTTTAAACATACATGAATGCATGAAGCCTCAATAATAAAAATCCATGTAATAAATGCATGGACCAAGGCTATGGAAATTCAAAGGCCCAAAAAAGTAATGGTTCTTAAAAAGTTAATATAAATATTGTTGTCCTCATTTGTATTTGATTTGGATTATGAGCATTTGTCAAGGTGAATAAGGACCTATGAATGTAACTTTTCCATTTTTGAGACACTGCCATCCCCTGTGTTGTTGCTTTTCCAGCATATGCTAGAGTGATTATCCCATTTACATATCCAAAGTGTCATAGTGTCAAGTTGGTAGTCACTCTTCAACCTAGCCTTTTGATTTTAGCCTTCACCCTTCACTAGCAAATTGATCACAACTATGAAGTGAGTATGGTCTTGAAAGTCTGGTCTAAGTTATAATTAATTAATGAAACTCTATATTTGGTTGATAGATCACCAATGAAATGATTACTACTTGTTATAATTGTTATTTGAATGATTTGTAGAACATGTCTTAACCTTTAAACACTTGCAACATATGGATGTTATCCTGGGTTATATTATTCATCATTTACATATTATTATGTTATCTGTCTGGGAATATTGGATATTATCCTTGATCATGCGAGATCTGTAGTGTGTATGAGTATGCACCTTAGATGGATTTGGAATCCCTGAGTCCAATGAGACAACTTGTTTTCAGTTTCGGGCAGTTACAGCGATGATTTGTCTCAGTGTACCATTCTGGTGCAGTTGTGCCATGATGAGTCTCCTGTCAGAGAAGAGAGATGATTTGATTGGCTCACCTAGGGTGCTGCATGAGAAGGGGGTGGTCTAGACACCTTTTTTACCATATTACCCCCCTCCCTGAGAGCTTGGTGGGCTCAGTTTGACAACACTGACACTCTAGGAGGAAGTTTGGGCCATATCATGTTGAAGTATTTGTAACTTCGGAATGTATTCACTTGTATATATTATGTATTGTACCCCGATGTTTATTCCAGGAAGTATCTGTAATGTAATTGAGTCATGTCATGTCTCAATGTTTCGATCGAGAGATTCAATAATATAAACAAGTCATGTAAAGTCATTGAGCTTAATCCTCCATTGTAAGTCAGGGAAATAGTCCCCACAATTGAGTTAAGGTTAACCCTCCTTGTTGATAGGAGGGAAAAGTCCCCATAGTTGTGGGGCACTAGGGTTATTAGAATCTCCTAGAGAAGTCGGCCCTGGTAAGTAATTGTTAAGAGAGGATGACTTGTTGGAGTGGACATTAAGTGAACAAAAGAATATAAATAGAGAGTGAGCCTCTCTATTTAACACAGACACACTCACTCACTGGGGCACATGAGTGAGAGAGAGAGAGAACAACTATTGGAGATCATATTTTCTATCTCTGGGTTTTACTACTACGATTGTTGCTCATTCTATCTCTGAGGAAGTTGCAGGGTTTTCTCCTTTATGGTTTCCCCGAGGAAAATTCTTTGTGTCTCTTGTCTCTTGTGATTTTTGCTGTGCATGTTATTCTCTTAGATAAGATCCTATATCATATTGCTTAAATGATAAAAATATAACATGGTATTAGAGCTAACCTGAGAAGAAGACACTATGTAGCTGTAGAAGCTAGGGATTCTTACTTTTTTGGTCTCTCTCCACAATCCATCAACAAAAGGAGGCTAGGCTGAACCTCCATTGAAGGGCACATCTTTCTGTCGAAGCAGAATTTGATTCCGGGCATTTTGAATTTTTGTTGTGGGAAATTAGGGATTTTTACAGAAGAATAATTTTTGAAATTTAGAGACCAAGGTTGATATTTTTGGTTGGGTAAAATTCTGGGAAAGTCAAACCCTAATTTGATCCCGGGCCTGAAAAACCCTAAAATACTAAAATGGGTAGTTTTGGTAGATTCTCTATATCTAGAGATTAGAGAAGGATCAGAAGCCTAAGCTTTCACAGTCTGAAGATAAATGCCTAATGTACACTGTGTAAAATTTTCAGCCTCAGATTCACTATATTCTGGGAGATATGATTCCTCTAATTCAGGGTTCTAGCCTCTTCCAAGATTCATCCCTAAACAGGACACCTAGGGAGAATTGCAATATCTCAGGCTAAAAATATCCAAATGAAATTTCTCAAGATGTTCCAGATACGGCACAGACTTTACTTTCATTGGTAAAAGCTTCAGACCCGGAAGGTGAAACAGTGACACATGGAAGTCCATACAATGTTTCTATGCTAAACAATCCTAAAAAACGTCACCTTGGGAAAACTCTCATAAGTCCCAATTGGTGAAACCAATTTTGGTCAAACCTATCCTATTGGAAAGAGGACAAACGAGGTTACCTCAGTACAAAATTTTAGACACAAAGGAGCAGAAATTGTGGAGATACTGCAGAAACAGTATCAGGCATTTCTGCAGAAGAAATTGGAAAACTAGGGCTTCCTGTTCCTGGAGCTTCCTTCCACTGTTTTTAGAAAAGGAGTACATTCGATAGCTCACCTTGAAGAGGTCTATCTTTATATCCAATTAGATCTAAAAGATTCCAAGTTTTGAAAATTAGGGTTTCTCTGACAAACCCTAGATCAGCCAGCTCTAGAACCAGGATGAACACCTCAAATTGGTAAGATCTAATCTTTTGCTATTTACAGTTGAGGTTCTCATTTCAAGATGACTAATCACACCAGCTTGATGAAAAGATTGGTGAGGATGACAAATTATAAGCATGGAAGTATAGGATCTCACTAGTTCTTGAAGGAAATGAATTGGACACCTACATAATTAGAGAGGTCCCTGTTCCAGAGGGAGATGAGGTAAAAGCCTTACACAATAATAACTTGGTCAAGGCCAAGAAGATCATTGCTGATTCAATCATGGATCATCTTATACCACAAGTGTATTCCCTAAAGACATTGAAAGAGATGTTTGATTCCTCGACCAAGCTATTTGAAGGAAAGAACATAAATTGAAAGATGACTTTGAGAAAATAGTTGAAGAATGTGAAGATACAGAATGCAGAGACCATACAGTCATACTTTACAAAGAACAACTTGAAGCAGTAGAAGAAGAAGTGGAGAATGTAGAAGTTGTGATAACCATATTTAATGGCCTCCCAGGATCATGGGATTCATTCATTCGAGGAATGTGTGCCAAAAGGAAGTGATTAATTTCAGCAGACTCTAGGAAGAGCACACACTAGAAGAAGCTAGACTCATAATAAGAGAAAATAAGATGGGAGCCACTGAACATCAAGCTCTCACCATCCAAAGAAGATCCCTCAAGCGATGAGGAATACGAAGGACTCAACTCTTGAAGAACCTCTAATCCATCTTAGCATTTGGATAAGAAATGATGCTGTTATGAATGAAGAAGATGATGAAGCTAAAAGAAGGAGTCTACCCATGAAACAAATAAAGATAAGTATTCAATTGATGTGGTATGCATGATAGAATGTTTGCATTAATGACAATATACTACTAATATGCATGTGATGGGTAAGTAGCTCATGGTGCTATACAACTCTCCATTGCTACTTATCTAGAATGAAACCTCTTTGTTGACATATTGGATTAGTGCACAATCTCAATGTTGTCTTGGTAGAGATGGAAGGCATCTAGAAAGTTTCAGTGAGATATGGATGGATGTTGTATTGGCTAAAATAGTTGCATGATTATATATTTATGCATAAGAATTTACCATTATGAAATGTTTCTAATCATACAACTGGTGCATTTGACTTGTAGGAAAGACCATGTGTTAGTGCATGAAATTGTTCTTAGACTACTAAAGAACAAGCCAACACAATCTCACAAAATAAAACTAAGTAAAACAGGTTTTTAGGGTTTTGGTTTTGCAACTTGTTAACAAGAGGGTAAAAACTCATAAGGCTAAGACAAACACTAAATCATGCAACAGTGAAAGACTAAGATGTATAATATATGAAACATAAACAGAACAACATAAGCACAATACTAAGTTTCATCCATAGTTCACAAGCACTTCATGAGAAATAACCTTAAACAAGAAATGAATTTGTTAACTGAGTGATCACACCAATCAGAAATGAAACCAACAGATAGGATAAATTGGGCTTATAGTTTGCATATATATCATAATTAGTAATTCAAAATAGATAAGAGTTTATGAACTTAGCTCTGTATTACAGTAGCTTGAAATCCTCCCCTTGTACAAAAATTTGAACCCCCTTTCATTCTAAAGTCCTACTTTTATCTTGGTTACCCAAAAAACAGTTATCTAATTGAATAACTACCTTTTAGGATAGACTATCGAATTACTTAACAAAGTAAAAGTTTTTCAAAACAAACTAATTTCTTTACAAAAATTAACTAATAACACCTGTCACTAAAAGCCTTTTACAAATCTTTGGCAGCTTTTGCCAAAAGGGCTATCCCCTCTAAAGCTTGAGTCTTCCTTCTGGTTCTCTGCTACTCAGCTTCTAGTTCTTTGACTCTTTTTGATAATTCCCGATTTTGTTGAGTTACTTCTTGGACAGTTTTCTTTAGCTCTACACATAAACTTTGTGTCTGCCTTTTCCTCTTCAATGCTTCCTTGGAAACTACGATTAATTCTTGGTAATGGCTGTTAATCTCATCTAGATATTCTCTTAATCTTCTGTTGGCCACTACTAATCATTCATTTGTTTCATGCATAAATTCTATCTGATACTTGTACTTCTTGATACTTCTTCAAAGGTTTTCATTCTCAGAATCTATACATTTTCCTTCTGAAGCTGAAAACAATCCTTCTGACATCCAAGGGATTTTTAATTTTTTAAAAAGCTCCTCATCATTCTCTTGCTATTGCTCTGTCATTGTTACAGGAACCCCTGGAGATTCATCACCTTCAAAATTGCATTGAGTTGATGGCTCTGCAATCTTTTCCTCATCTGCACATAATTTTGTTATCACTGACTATTGTTTCATAAAATCATCATGATAATGGCTAAGATTTTCTTTTCTTTGAACATCTTCTAACTGCTCTGATATTTTAATCTCTGTTGAGGCTGAATTAACCTTCAAAAAAACCTGTTTCTTACCTTTGACCTTTCTATCATTCATGCTTTCATCCTCTTCTAAATCTTCTTGGGAAGAAGAGTCTTCTACTATTGTGATTTTCTCTTGAGCTAGCTTAGGATTCACAAGCTTTTTCATGTTCAATCTCAATTTTTTCTTAGGTCTGGTTTTAGGTCTCCAGCCTACTCCTATTTCTCCCAACATTCTCAAGGTTTTACCTTGATGCTTAATAACTACAAACTGAACCACCTTTTCTTCAAACCCTTCTTGTGAACTCTGTGCATTGTCAACCCTTGTTTTATCAATCAGTGGGCTTTCCTTTCTTTCTTCATGTACTTATGTATGGATCTGTTCTTGTTTTAACAGGCCTTCATCTACTCCCTGGTTTGCATCTTCATTAAGGGTATTTTCTGCATGATCTAAACTCTGCCTTTGAACTTTCAACAATTCATTTTCATCAGTTTTCTTTTGTTGTTCACTTTTAGGATTTTCATCCCTCTGTGTCAAAAATGTTTCTTGTACAGTCTCTTCTTCCACTTTGACTATGAATTCTTTCTTCAAATTTTTAACTAAGTTCTGGGATTTGTTCACCTGTCTTCTCTTTGACTGGTCCTCCTTCTCACTTTGAAACCTAGACTAGAATAAAAAATAATCCCAAGTCTTTCCTTTCTTTTGGAGCACAGTACTGATGATTAATTTTATCAAACCATGATGAAATATGGACTGCTTAGTATGATCCTGATGCTCCCTTACTCTGCTAGACATCTTCTGCAAACTTTTAAAGAAAAATAAAGGGATATTCATATTTGATTCATGACTTAAATGTTGTAGAAATCTGAAATGATATTTAAACAAAGAGGCATATCTTCCTTCACAAGTTACATAACTTTGCAGGATCTTGATTGGCTCTCTCCATTCTAGTTTAAAATTCTGTATATGTACTCCTTTACCCCAATCTGCAACAACATTTGGCAGCAGGTAATTCTTTGAATTAAAAGAAAAAGGCACCTTCTTGAACCAATACTCACCCTCATCAACAATGCTTGTAGCCTCTCCTATTAATTCTCTAGTCAACTCAATTTTTAGGGAATTAAATGTGACTGTGTCTTTCTCTAATCCCTGAGCAAATTTATATGAAACCTCTGTATGATGACCATCAATTTTCTCAAAATATTGCAACCAACCTGCTTCTAAAAACAACCTTGTACAACCAGGGAAATTTTTAGCCCAAGACATGTCTGAAGGCTCAATCCTATTCTTCCCACTTCTCTTCATTCTAGGTAATAAACCTTAATTGTTTTTCCTTCAGAAAATGGTTCAAACTACTTTTGAAAGTATGAAGTCTCAATAGTAAATCAGAAATTGAGTAGATTGAAAACCCTAGATATCAGTTTTTCCTCAAGACTGATAAAAATTTTGGGACAATTTTTACTGACAACAAAGATCAATAACTGAGCAAGGAATCAGGCTCCTGAACCTGATGTAATTCTTAATTAACAACCATCCTTACTCTTCTATCACCATAAACCCAAATTCAGGGATGATGTCAGCAATCTGTTGCATACCTGTCGTGATAATAGTTTTGATTGCTAAAAATTTGGTATCTTGTCTTCCGAGGTGTCCCTTGAACTTTGTTTCTTTATCTTAAGCTGCCATGATTGCGCCAGTCGATTACCCTACAAACCCTAAATCTATAACCATATTCATCTTCCAACCACGAACTGCCAAGTCTCAATACGGTCTCTATGATGTTTCATACATTCAGTAAATTCGTAATTGACAATGAATTACACCCATCGTGCACCATCATTGTTGTTTAAAGGATCTGCATCTTCCACCTTTCGGACAGCTGCAACTCGCCTGAATGATTCTTTCCTTAACTCAAAACACTTGTCAAAATGATTAGTAAGGCCTAAACACGTATCAATCTCCTTTATAAGTGCGAAAAACTCCTCTTATGTGCAAATTTTGAAATTCACGAGCAAAGATATGATTTTCTTGTAGCGCCCTTGTTCACATTTTCTGTCTTTGCGCTACAAGAATATCTGTGTAATGATTTTTTAACCAAAACTCAAAACAATGTGTTAAATTTTGGTCATTAACCTTTGATAAGACCTTATGATATTTCTTTAGAACCTTTCAGAGATATATACATCCTATAAGTCCATAAAAACTATGAAATCTACTAATTAAAGCAAAATTAAAAAGAAAACTTATAAAATCAATTATAAACATAAGCCTACTATCAAAATACTTTAAAATAAATAAGATCAAAATTTTAAAGCCATAAGAAAAATCATGTTTTAAGACAAGCATATGGTTCAAAAATAGAAAACAAAAACAAGCTATAACATTTGGCTCCTGCTGCGGGATGAAGTCTTCCTTGTGAGGCTTCAAGAACCTGTAGATTAGTGCCTTCTGTGCTGTAACTAAAACTGTTTGCTATTCTGCAAAAGATCCATTGGGCTATGGAGTCTTTATTCAAACCTTCACACACCGGTATATACAATGAAAATAAAATCTTTTTCCCTCAAAAAGTGTAAAAATGCTTGAGGAATTATCCATTGACTAGATTAGACAACTCCTCACCATCCAAGGTCTATAATACAAAAGTATTATTCTCCAGAATCTTTGAAACTAGGAAAGGACCAAACCATAAATGATCAAAATTACCATGTTTTCCCTTATGTTCCTTTCTAGCATCCCATCTCAAAACCATATCTCCATAAAAAAGGTGTTCTCTTTGATCTTTTTATTAAACCTTTCTTTGATATTCTTTCTGTACAGCTGAGCCTTTCCTTCCACTGATTCACGCTCTTGCTGTAATTCAATTAGTGTGTAAATTCTCCTTTCAATGTCACTGGGTTCCTCTTGAATCTCTTGAAGGAATTTCATCACTGGAATACCAAGTTGAACAGGAAACACCACATCAGTGCCATATACCAACTGAAAAGGAGAAGTCCCAATTGCCTTTTTAATTGTTATCCTGTTAGCCCACAGTGCATATTTTAGCATTGAGTCCCATGACCTTTTATTCTGACTCAACAATTTCTTGATGCTCTGAATAATGCTCTTATTGGATGACTTAGCTAACCCATTTCCCTGAGGGTAATAAGGTGTTGATTATTTAAAAACAATCCCATTCTCTTCACAAAATGTCACCATAGCTTTGGACTTAAAATATTTAGCATTATCAGTCAATAAATTTTTGGGACATCCAAATCCGCTAAGAATATTTTCCTGAATAAAGCTAATTATTACTTTGTCTGTTGCATTTCTTGTGGGAATAGATTCTACCCATTTAGTGAAAAAATTTGTAGCTGTCAAAATCCATTTATGCTGTGCTGAAGAAGAAGGATTTCTCTCCCCTATAAATTCCAAGACCCACTGCTGAAAATGAGCATTCACTACAATAGACTTCAATGGTAAAGACGTTGACTTTTGCTTACCAACAAACTTTTGACATGGGATACAAGCTCTTACCTGCTAGTATACATAGGAGAACAAAGAGGCCAATAGTATCCGGACCTCAAGACTTTATAAGCATTTGCCTTCCAATACTTATGTCTTCCACAAGCACCTTCATGTGATTTTGAGATTACCTCCCCAATTTCTAGCTTGTCCAAACATCTAAGCAGAATGCCTCTTGGATCTTTCCAAAATAGATGTTGTTCTATCACACAAAATTTAGTAGCTCTCAACTATAATGACCTAGCAGCCTTTTTATCTAGATGTTTAGGACATTGTAAATACAAAAGGAAGTGTACAATGTATGCATACCATGTGGATTCTACATACTACTCCATAATCTTTTCCTTCTCTTGTTTAGCTTGCAATTCTTCTTGTACAGGCTATTCTGCCATCATATGAAGACCTAAATCTTGACAATTTGAATCAGCTACCAATTTATCCAAACCCCGTCTCTTCACTAGTTTAGTAGGCTTAATGTCCATGTCATATTCCATTATCCTAGCAATCCATTTTCCTCTTTTTCCTTCACTATAAGGTTGAGTTAATATATCCTTAATGGCAACATTAGGAACGTAAGCAATGATTTTAGAATGTAAAACATAAATTTTGAAACATTTTAATGCTTTTACTAGTGAGTAAGCTTGTTTCTCCAAAGTGTTGTACTTCAATGCTGAGTCTTTGAGGGTCTTGCTGAAAAATGCAATTGGCTGCTCAAGTCCATCATTATTCTTATGTAACAAAACAACTACTAAAGTATCCTCTGATGCAAAAGAAAAAGTCAGAAATTCCTTTGAAAAATTAGGACTCACTAGAACTGGTGCTTCTGTAAGAGCTAGCTTAATATTCTCAAATGAATTCCTAGCCTCTGCAGTCCATTTCACTTCCTGATCCTTTTTCAACATGGCTGTTATTTGTTTAATAGTTTCAGCAAAATTTGGTATGAACCAACGCAGAAAATTTATTTTTCCAATAAAATATTGCACATCCTTCTTACTTCTCTGTAAACTGATCTTCAAAATAGCTTTTACCCTTTCTGGATCTATCCTTATCCCATCAGCTGAAACCAAATGACCCAACAACTTACCCTCCTGTACAGTAAAATGTGACTTTTTTGGATTGAGAGATAGTCCATATTTTCTGCATTTCAAGAAAGTTTGTTTTAGGTGCTTTAAGTTCTCTTCATCAGATTGTGAGAAGACTGTTATGTCATCCAAATAGATCACCACAAACTTATCCTTGTCTCCAACAAAGGCTATGTCCATAGCTCTTTGAAAGGTAGCTCCAACATTCATTAATCCAAATGGCATTTTGCCATACATAAAAGTACCCCAAGGGGTAGTGAAGGCTGTCTTTTCTCTGTCATCAGGGTGCATTGCAATTTGGTTATACCCTGAAAAACCATCCACCATTGAAATCCTTTGGGCACCCACCACCTTCTGCACTATTTGTTCAATTTTTGGTAAAGGATAGTTGTATTTAAGTGAAGACCTATTCAGGTTGTGGAAGTCAAAACACAATCTTATTTCTCCATTATTTTTTCTGACAGGTACTAGGTTTGCTACCCATGAAGAATATTGAAGAGGAACAATGATTTTAGCATCCAACAATTTTTTTACCTCCTTTTCTATGACGAGAAATAAGGCAGGATTGATTCTCCTAAGCTTCTGTCTAAATGGTTTTACATTAGGCTTCAGAGGTAATTCATGCTGAATAATACTTGTATCATAAGTTTTTAGATCTTCGTATGACCAAGCAAAGATATCAACATATTCTTTTAACAACTTTATGTACCTGTTTCTCTGTTCTGCTGTAAGTGCCTTTGAGATCTTCACTATCTTGGGATGCTCCTTTGTGCCAATGTTACAATCCATTACATTCTCCTCTGAAGACTGCATAGGTGGTTTTAAGGGGGTATAATCCTTGGAAAAAATCCTCTCTAGGGGCACCAAACCCTTAGGAATAAAATTGCTTTGCAGCTCAATGATTTTATGACCTGTAATTTCATTTTCCGCAAAACCCTCGGTATATTCAGTTTCATCATCCTATTCTTGATTAATTAAGGAATTAGAGAACTCGCCAGTCAACTCTAAAAACCTTTTAATCTCTAGATCATCCTTGAAAACTCTCCATTGCTTTATATTATCAGGCACAGAAGGTTTGTACCTAACTTCAATAGGATATTTCAGCTGAGTTGTTTTAGGAATCTTGAAATGTGTAGTTGCTAGGGTAAGAGAATTAGTAGTTTGGTTATTATCTCTAGGAATATAGGAAATATTGAATGCCACAAAGAAATTATCTATCATGTCCCATATTTCGTTCCTGTACACTTTCAACAAATCTTGTTTTACTTAATAGTTATTCCTTACTTGCTGAACAACCAACTTGGAGTCACCATAAACAGAGATTTGCTGAATACCTATATCCTTTGCAGCTCTCAAACCTAATAACAGAGCTTCAAACCCTGCTGTATTATTTGTAGTAACGAATTCTAACTTATACATCAATCTTAACACTTCACCACCAGGGGATATCAAAACAACTCCTGCTCCAACATCTTCTTTAGATGATGATCCATCAAAATACATCTGCCAAAGTTCATCCTTTTGTTCCCTAGTACATTTGACTGATTTTTCTTTTTCAACCTGTAACATACCAGCAGCATCATTATCATCACTAAAGTGCAACATACAATTCCCCAAATCCTTTTCAACAACATATAATGGATGATTTGTAGGATTCCTGTCATCGGTAACAATATAAGCAAATTGTAACTCTCTATACAACCTCCTATTCTCACCTCCAAAGACAGTAATTGTAGCATAAGATAAATCCATTTGTAAATTTCCCCCTACTTTCTTAGCCCAAGATCTAGAAAGAAGCATTCCAAATTTAGGTGTGATATCTGCTAGTACTACATCCATAATAACACTTTTTATTGGTAGCTGAGTTAAGTTAACCACCATGTCCTTTATTACTCCTAAACACTTGACAACTCTAGAATCAACAGCATACAAGTCATGATAAGGTTTTGTTATGCTCAACCCCAAAGCTTCCGTGACTTCTTTTGGCATTAGATTATGAGATGCTCCTGAATACAAAAGACTATTGTGGATCATTTGATCATGGATGGTTAATGTGATATAAAAAGGTGGAGATGCACTTGCATCATTTTCAGTTTTCTCTGCTAAAGCCGATCCAATAAAAAATTTGGGATTCTCTTCCTGTAAATTTACTGTGTCTGAGGGTACTTGACTGGCTGCTGAACCCATCATTTTCAAAACTGAATTCTTATAACAAGGATTTTTAATCAATTCAGTGAAAGGAATTGGGACTTTAATTTTGCACAATTCATTTTCAAAGTTAAAATTTTGCATGTTCTTATTCACTTCTTCATCTTCAATAACCTTCTCTGGATTATCCTGATTCTGTCTTTTTTCTAATGCTGGATTTGATTGCTGTTTAGGAGGAAGAATTGCCTTGTTTTTAGGGTTTTGAACCACCTGTTTTGGTCTTGACCTCAAATTTAGGGTTTTCTTAGGATCATACTGATATATATCAGATGTTACTTCAAGGTTTAAATCATCTTCTGTCTGAAAAATATTTGCATCATAATATTCAGAATTAAAAAAATCTTCCTCAGTCACAAAACCTTCAGTCAACTGTTCAACAAAATAATTTATGTCTTGATCTAGATCTTCAAACTGCTCATCCTCTTCTATTTCTCCTTCATCGGTGTGTTGAGGCCTGGGAATTCGCAGGCGGCAACAGTAAGGGATTCTCCCCAATCAGCGTTCCCAACTAGCCCGCTGACTGTTTGGTATAGGGAATCCGTCCGGTTTGCGGTCCGGCTACCGTAGGTCAAAGTAACAAACAAAGGCTTTACCGGTTGCGGCCCGACCCACCGAGTTTTTTGTAATTTTTTGACTTAAAGGAATGATATGCACGTGCCTAATTAAATGCAGGCTGGTTTAAATGCAGGGGGCGGTCACAAAGTGATGCGCAGGTTCTTACCTCTCGTCTTATGCTCACAAGCAAACAAACCAGATACGAACATAAATAACTAACTATCTAAACTATCCCTAGGGGCGAGGCTATCATCTTAACTGAGCAATAAAAAATCACATACGGTAAGAAAAACCACAGATAGCTGATACTTTTCCCACAGCACATGAAAACTACAAATATTCAAATAACCAGTTAGCCGATCATTCTATAACAACAATTATTACTCATAGTACAAATGCATCCCATAAAAGACTGCAGAATAATTAACCAGAACTTAGGTTCGAAACATCAAATATCCTTACAGAGCATGAAATACAGCTGAACATGAAATAGTTCTTCTTCAGCATTATTCATTGAATAGCATTGGTACATTTCACCTCTTTACTCTTTCCAGCAGACAAAATTGCAGTTCACTTCGCAAAACGAAATAGTTCCGCTTACAAGTCAACAATTACAAAATTTTCTAAGGGAAAAAGCCCTCCTTTCATCGAGCTTCCCATTATTTAAACTACAACTGATGTCCTCTGGGTTCCCTCAATGCATCTTTTCACTGCCCTTGACGATTCAGTTTCTTTCCTGGTCGTTTCACCTTCTCCATCATTTCCACAGGCGTTTATTTTCTGACAGTAACCGCTAAAAAAATGTCCCATCGGCGCCTCGGTCATTCGTTCACGTTGTCCTTTCCGGCGCGATGCTCTGCTTCAGCGATTCATGAGATGATCTCTGCATGCAAACTTGGTGCATTATCCATTGAATTCAGACATTAGGCATCCATAATTTTAAAATTATAATGATATATTCACAACGAGCTAGCCTAGTTCATCCGGGTGAGAAACTGCGGAGGTTCGGAACGGCAACGAAAAGGTAAATCGGCAGTCGGGCAGTTCTTAGATCGGATGGGAGAAGGCTCTAGGAGCCGCAACGGCGGAGGAGTGCCAGAAGAGGGGAGCGGAAACACGGGCGTCGTAGGTGATCGGGCGGCGGAGAGGAGTGGATCGGACGACAGACTACTCTGTCACCCGCAACGGCAGACGGAACGCAGGCTGCACAAAAGGTGCCGGAGGCTAAATAAGGCGGGGTTTGAGTGTCGGGGGAAACTCACGTCGGGGCCCGACTCTATCTCCCTAGCCGCAACGTCGGGTGAAACGGAACTCTGGGGCAAGCGATGCACAACCCGAATCGGGCGTCGGAGAGAAGTGGATCGGACTAGACTTTGGTCTAAGAGCCGCAACGGCGGGTGACATAAGACTTCATTTCTTCCAAAAGAGGCCCGATCCAAAGGGAAAAATTAACAGCGCTAAGGCTCAAATGAGGCCAAAAAACCAAAAAAATTGCTAAGGTAAACCTTCACACTCTTAAAAGTGTTAAAACCGATCTCGCGACTCACATTGAACTGAACGCAACCAGCCAACAAGACGGACGCTCAACTTTAAAGCAAAGATACTCAAAGACGCCAAAATTTCAACCTTAGATTCAAGTAAATCAAGATAAGGAGGGGTCCCAGAATTTAAGTGAAAAACTGAAGTCGGGGAAAAAAGTTGCGGCAGCAACACGGTGACATTATTTTGAAGTGGAGGTGGCACCTTTTGATCTTCTGCTTCTCTCCTTTCTCTTTGTAAGTCATTATTACTTCTCTCTTCGGGGATAAAATGAGGTGCAAACTGTCTTCTAAACTGATTTGGGTTATTAGGGTTTTTGTCCCCTTCTTGAGTAGGCCTATTGGAATTTTTCTCCAATTCCAATTTGTTTAATTTTGCTGTTAGGAATTTCACTAATTTTGCTGTCTCATCAAATTTACCATCTGTAGGTTGTGATGTTGAAACTACTGGAACTGCTTCCTTTTACCTTTTCTGTCATAAGCTTTTGAGCTAAGTTTACCTTCAATTTGTTAGAGGCAAGAATGTTAGATTCTACCTCTAATGCTGCTTCTTGCATATTCAGTAAAGTAACAGCTCTTCTTTCTCTCGAGAGTAAGGAAAACTCATGGTCAAAAGCATTAGCATAGGTGAGTTTCGCTGAAGTTTCGAAAGGCTTGATTTCTGTAGGGATTCTACCATAAATTTTGTTAAACCTCTTAGAGAAGTCAGCTATAGTTTCATCTTTCTTCCTTCTTAGGGCTCCAAAATCTGTAATGTAATATGTATGATCCTTAGTATCACCCCATTGTCTCATGAAAAAATCTTGAAGCTCCTCTATTAAAGTAATGGAATTTGTTGGTAACTCTCTGAACCATTTTATGAAATCTCCATCCATACTCTGTACGAACATTCTCATCCACACATATTTTGACTCAATATTTTGATTATCTGCATAGCTCATAAATGCATCCCCCAGTGCTCCTCAGCTGTCATCTCACCTTGTCCATTAAACCTAGGCAAGTACTTTTGGTAATCTCCACCAGGAAGAGCATTTAAGGGATGAGGTAAAACTAAAGGTGCATACCTAGCTTCCACCATTCTATCCATCATATCTAATGGTTGATGTTGGGCTGCCATTTTTTAACTAACTGGTTTAGATGAAGGAAAAGATTGACTGGAACTTGGATGAAAAGGGCTCTTACTGACTTTAAACTGAAACAAAGGGATTTTTGTAGGAGATAGGGCTTTTGCTTTCTTTAAGGACCGAGGATTAGTAAATATTTGAAAACTGCTAATAGGGATTGTAGGTTTCAACCATGATGAATCTTGTTTTTCTTCCTTTTCCAATGAAAAGGGTGACAATAGGTCAATTTGATTAGGGTTACATAAGGCTGGAGATGAATGAAACTTCTTAATTTTAGTAGCTGTTTTCAGAATTTGCTCTGGGTCTGAGACACCTAGGTGTAATGGTGAACTAGGTATACTTCTTGTCCCAAATCACTTAATAGCCACTATGAACTGTTAGGTGAAATGTAGTCTTAAGGATTTGCTGGTTTTGTCCACCTCTCAAAACCAGTTGAATGATGAATAACCCAGGGAAATTATGCTTCAGCTTCATCCCTGGAAATGAAAACAAATATGTTAGTGCCATAAATTGTTCTCAGACTACTAAAGAACAAGCCAACACAATCTCACAAAATAAAACTAAGTAAAACATGTTTTTAGGGTTTTGGTTTTACAATTTGTTAACAAGAGGGTAAAAACTCATAAGGCTAATACAAACACTAAATCATGCAACAATGAAAGACTGAGATGTATAATATATGAAACATAATTAGAACAACATAAGCACAATACTAAGTTTCATCCACAGTTCATAAGCACTTCATGAGAAATAACCTTAAACAAGAAATGAATTTGTTAACTGAGTGATCACACCAATTAGAAATGAAACCAATAGATAGGATAAAATGGGTGTATAGTTTGCATATATATCATAATCAATAATTCAGAATACATAAGAGTTTCTAAACTTAGCTCTGTATTACATTAGCTTGAAAGCCTCCCCTTGTACAAAAATTTGAACTCCCTTTCATTCTAAAGTCCTACTTTTATCTTGGTTACATCCAAAAAACAATTATCTAACTGAATAACTACCTTTTAGGTCGACAGACTATCGAATTACTTAACAAAGTAAAAGTTTTTCAAAACAAGCTAATTTCTTTACAAAAATTAACTAATAACACCTGTCACTAAAATCCTTGTACAAATCTTTGGCAGCTTCTGCCAAAAGGGCTATCCCGTCCAAAGCTTGAGTATTCCTTCTGGTTCTCTGCTACTGAGCTTCTAGGTCTTCGACTCTTTTTGATAATTCCTGATTTTGTTGAGTTACTTCTTGGACAATTTGCTTCAGCTCTACACATAAACTTTGTGTCTACCTTTTCCTCTTCAGTGCTTCCTTGGAAACTACAATTAATTCTTGGTAATGGTTGTTAATCTCCTCTAGATGTTCTCTTAATCTTCTGTTGGCCACTACTAACCCTTCATTTGTTTCATGCAGAAATTATATCTGATACTTTTACTAGTTGATACTTCTTTGAAGTTTTTCATTCTCAGAATCTATAAATTTTTCTTCTGAAGCTGAAAATAGTCCTTCTGGCATCCAAGGGATTTTCAATTTTTTAAAAATCTCCCCATCATTCTCTTGCTATTGCTCTGTCATTGTTATAGGAACCCCTAGAGATTCATAACCTTCAAAATTGCACTGAGTTGATGGCTCTGCAATCTTTTCCTCATCTGCACATAATGTTGTCATCATTGATTGTTGTTTCATAAAATCATCCTGCTGATGGCTAAGATTTTCTTTTCTTTGAGCATCTTCTAACTGCTCTGAGATTTTAACCTCTGTTGAGGCTAAATTAACCTTCAAATAAACATGTTTCTTACCTTTCACCTTTCTATCATTCAGAATTTCATCCTCTTCTAAATCTTCTTGGGAAGAAGAGTCTTCTAGGATTGTGATTTTATCCTGAGCTAGCTTAGGATTTACAAGCTTTCTCATGTTCAACCTCAATTTGTTCTTAGGTCTAGTTTTATGTCTCCAGCCTACTCCTATTTCTCCCAACATGCTCAAGGTTTTACCTTGATGCTTAATAGTTGCAAGCTGAACCACCTTTCCTTTGACTCCTTGTAAAACCAAATTTTCTTCAAACCCTTCTTGTGAACTCTGTGTATTGTCAACCCTTGTTTTATCAATCAATAGGCTTTCCTTTCTTTCTTCATGTACTTCTGTATGGATCTGTTCTTGTTCTAACATGCCTTCATCTACTCCCTGGTTTGCATCTTCATTAAGGGTATTTTCTGCATGATCTAAAGTCTATCTTTGAACTTTCAACAATTCATTTTCATTAGTTTTCTTTTGTTGTTCACTTTCAGGCTTTTCAACCCTCTGTGTCAAAAAAATTTCTTGTACAGTCTCTTCTTCCACTTCGACTATGACTTCTTTCTTCAACTTTTTAACTAAGTTCCGGGATTTGTTCACCTGTCTTCTCTTTGACTTGTCCTCCTTCTCACTTTGAAACCCATACCAGAATAAAAAATAATCCCAAGTCTTTCCTTTCTTTTGGAGCACAATACTGATGATTAATTTTATCAAACCATGATGAAATATGGACTGCTTAGTATGATCCCGATGCTCCCTTACTCTGCTAGACATCTTGTGCAAACGTTTAAAGAAAAAGAAAGGGATATTATATTTGATTCATGACTTAAATGCTATAGAAACCTAAAATGATATTTAAACACAGAGGCATATATTCCTTCACAAGTTAAATAACTTTGCAAGATCTTGATTGGATCTCTCCATTCTGGTTTAAAATTATGTATATGTACTCCTTTACCCCAATCTGCAACAACATTTGGCAGCAGTTAATTCTATGAATTAAAAGCAAAAGGCACCTTCTTGAACTAATACTCACCGTCATCAACAATGCCTATAGCCTTTGCTATTAATTCTCTAGTCAGCTCAATTTGTATGGTATTAAATGTGACTGTGTCTTTCTCTAATCCCTGATCAAATTTGTATGAAACCTCTGTATGGTGACCATCAATTTTCTCAAAATATTGCAACTAGCCTGCTTCTAAAAACAACCTTGCACAGTCAGGGAAAGTTTTAGCCCAAGACATGTCTGAAAGTATGAAGTCTCGACAGTTTTAGCCCAGAAAATGGTTCAAACTACTTTTGAAAGTATGAAGTCTCGACAGTAAATCAGAAATTGAGTAGATTGAAAACCCTAGATATCAGTTTTTCTCAAGACTGATAAAAATTTCGGGACAATTCTTACTGACAACAAAGATTAATAATTGAGCAAGAAAACGGGCTCCTGAACCTAATGTAATTCTTAATTAACAGCCATCACTACTCTTCTGTCACCACAAACCCAAATTCAGGGATGATATCAGCAATCGATTGCATACAGGTCATGATAATAGTTTTGATTGCTAAAAATTTCGTATCTTATCTTCCCAGGGCCCCCCTGACCTTTCTTTCTCTCTCTTTAGCTGCCATGATTTCACTAGTCGATTACCCTGCAAATCCTAAATCTCTAACCATATTCATCTTCCAACCACGAACTACCAGGTCTCAATACGGTCTCTGTGATCTTTCATACATTCAGTAAATTCGTAATTGACAACGAATTACCCCCATCGTGCACCATCATTGTTGTTTAAAGGATCTGCATCTTCCACCTTCCGGACAACTGCAACTCGCTTGAATGATTCTTGCCTTAACTCAACACACTTGTCAAAATGATTAGCAAGGCCTAAACATGTATTGATCTCCTTTACAAGTGCAAAAAACTCCTCTCATGTGCAAATTTTGAAATTCACGAGCAAAGATACAATTTTTTCAAAAGTCACGATTTTCTTGTAGCGCCCTTGTTCATATTTTCTGTCTTTGCGCTACAAGAATACCTGTTTAATGATATTTTAACCAAAACTCAAAACAATGTGTAAATTTTGGTAATTAACCTTTGATAAGACCTTATGATATTTTTTTACAGCCTTTCAGAAATATATACATCCTATAAGCCCATAAAAACTATGAAATCTACTAAGTAAAGACAAATTAAAAAGAAAACTTATAAAATCAATTATAAACATAAGCCTACTATCAAAATACTTTAAAATAAAGAAGCTCAAAATTGTTAATCCATAAGAAAAATCATGTTTTAAGACAAGCATATGGTTCAAAAATAGAAAACAAAAACAAGCTATAACATTGTGTACAATTGCCTACAAGAAAAGAAGGATGAGACTTGTTCCGAAGAACAAGTGACGACAGTTCAAGACAGAATCCACGATGAAGAATAATATGACGATACTTTCAAAGAAGAGATCTCAGACACAGTGTAGTTATGTAACATTGTTGAGTGACATCATTGATGAAGAACCTTCCAGCTATGAAGAAGAAGCCTAGAAGAAAGGGAAGGAGAGTACCAGTTCAAGAAGAATGATGTCTAGAATGGAGCATCAAGACCTGAAGGGAAGTTCGTAGTATCTTCCATATGGATCTACAAGATCCAGCATGCAGTAGATGGAAACATCTGGGATAGAAGGAAAGATTCGTAGCATGAGGCTTCTCATGGAAAGAAGGAAAAAACTACGAAGAGACATTTACAGCCATTGGAAGTTAAGACACATGACAGGCAGACTCATGTATGCAAATTAAAGAAGGCCTTGTACGAGCTCAGAAGATTCCCATAGGATAACACATACATGAGGAGCTTGAATATCACCTAGAGTGATGAAGATCTTAACCTTTGCTACAAGGTTGATGTCACATGCCCCAATTTTGCAAAATAATATTATCTTATTTGATTTTATTCCAAGACATTATGTTATATTTTATGTTAAAATTGTAACTGATGACTCAATAGAGTCAAGGATGTTGAATGTAATTATGAATATTTTAATTATAAATAAATAAAAAGTGGAGACAACAGCTTGGGAGAGTTGTTAAAAGAGTGTTTACTGGTCAAGTTGGTGGAGGAGACTGGGTGAAGAGCAAATGGACAAGTGGCAGCATCCTCAAACACTTCCAATGTTTCAGGTGGAAACCTCCCTACATTTGGGGTCATGATCCCCCAAGAAAGTGGGATCAGAGCAGGTGGCTCAATTAATGACAACTAACCCAAAAAGGCCTAGGCAATCTTAATAAAAATTCCCATTGAAGAGAGCCGAGGCTGCTCATTTCCAAGAGGAGAATCATTCAGGTGATTGTACTTCAAAGGATTTCATTGGGAAGGGAATTTCTGGAAGGTGTTTGAGGGGTAAATTGCAGATAATGATCTAGTACAGCTATTCTGCTAAAAGATCTTGCTGCTGAGTGCAGAGTTAGTACTGAGTCATTGGACTAGTATTTTGTTGTTTGCTTCACCCAGTCCCAGCCAAGGAGACCAGGAACAGGCTCGGGGGTCCTAAGAAGACGCTGTTTGACCGCTCTCCAGGAGTTGGTAGGGAGGAACATCCTCCCAACGCTGTTGTCATCCAGCTTTAAAAATAGGTTTTACTGTCTTTTATTTGTTGTGTTAAAGTTTATTTCTGAAAATGAATGAATAATGTAAAATTTATATGTTATGTAATGAACTGTTAGAATTTATAATCTTTTAGTTTTTGAATGTTGAAACTGTAACTGAATGAGATAATCCTACCTGCGTTTTTCTCCATCTGGATAAACCAGATCGTACTCTAGCACAAGTAGTGTGTTTAAGATAGATGAAGATATGATAGAAATCTGGATTGATTAAAATTATTTTGTATTTTAGAATAACAGAGTAATTTATTTCTGTATATAGATGTTTTCTGGAAAAGATACTATTCTGTCTAATTAATTTATAGTTTAAAAACCATACTAATGTATTAGGAATGCTAGCAAAGAAGTATACATAATACTTTTTAGAACAACAGGTTTATTTCTTTTAATATGTTGATTATTGTAAATAGGTTATTTATCTTATTCAGAACTGTATTTCTGCAAAATGAAACTACTAACCTGTCACATAGGAAAAAGATTCAACCTAGATAAATACTCATTTATTTCTGTGAAGAAAGAACCCAGTTATTTTACAGAGTTATTTCATTGCACATACTGCTTAACTATTTCTACAAATGTTCATATTTCAAGTAGGATAATTCTAGTATAGTCGTTTTATAAATAAATTAACTATAGCAATTATAATAGTGTAACAATGAGATATTAACAAAATCCTATCTATGTACTTATAAAATAGACTAAGTGCAAGGTTAAATAATATTTAATAAATATTATTTATATATGAACAAATTTATTTAAATGAACTTAACAAAAATCAATTATAAAAGAATGTACAGGGTCGAAACCCTCATAATATTAAACAGTATAAATTATAGTATTAACATTATAACATTATAATTTATAGCATAAACATTGTAATTTATAAGTAATACCAATATAATCGGATAAGCACTAATCCAAAAAATTGGATTATTTAGTTTTCTAAAAACATCAACTATAAAATATTATTACAGTCTTATAAGGACAGAGAAGAAAATAACAATGAAAGTATAACCACTTCATACCTATAACAAACAATTAATTAACATGTATTATTAAACTAACCTACACAATAATTTAAGAAATTATTTATACACAAGTTACTAACAGAACTTAACTTTGCTCAAATAACCAAGCTTATAAGCAATTATTATGATAAAAAGAAATAGCAGAACAGATAATAATAATATATTTTAATAGAAGATAATTTAAATAGTAAAAATATCTTTACACAGTCGAAATAGGGTGAAACCCTAATGCACAAAAATTACATTTAGAGCATCAAAATAACCAAGTCTGAGCTCAAGAGAGTTACATCTCTTCACTTAAAGATAAACAGAGGACGGCTTGACAGGTTGCATACTATTATTTTCATAACTATACACATAACTAGTAAAACAAAAATTTACAAGTCACGGCATAAGCCGGAAACCCTGCTAGCAGTAAGGGTTTGGTAAACAAACTAAACAAGCTAACTAAGAAACAATAACCACAAGGGTTATTTGCAGGCCACGACGACCAACCGAAACTGTTCCATAAAGAACTGCACAAGTTTGAACTGCCATGGGTTGACCAGGGCTTACCCGTATGCAGGAAGCCGACCCTACTCATTGTATTAAGATGCAAAGAGGGTTGTAAACCATCACCTACAAGAATAATCCCACAAACGTTAATATTATTGCATTATATCACAACTGAGCTAAAAACAAGTTTTAAGAACTGTTAAAAGAATTTTTATTACCTAGGAGCAAAGGTAATATAGCCACCAACGAACAGGAGTGTCGCCACCAGCAAGACGAAAATCAAACCCTTCATCTCTCTTATGACAGAGATGAGTTTAACGAGTGCAAACCACTACTAGCAGCAACAAGGATAAGGGAGAAATGGCCAAGCAAGAAGCGGACAATAAAGCTCAAAACTGTCACAAACCAAAGAATAAGAACACGCTCTCACAAAACCTGTGACAGACCAGACCGTAAGTTAATTCATGGTCCTTAAGAAATTATTGCCAGGATAAAACTCACAGCCCTCTAAAACATTCCAAACAAGCAAGCCGTGGAGGACCGAACCCAAGAAAACTACACATAGTCCAAGCTGTATGCAAAACGTCATGGCTCTCATTAAACTTTTGCAGGGTGAACTCACAATGCAGCAAGGATTCAAGGACGACGAGGGTAGATGGAATATTGCAAACCAAGACATAGAGCTCGCATGGCGGCCAAGACACAGTTGCAGAGCGGCCCGGAGGCCCGAAAACAACGGAGAAGAATGACAAAGAGTAGGGTTTGTAATCCCTTATACTCCCAACACTTGGTTGAGAAGGAACCACGTGGTCTCACAATAATTCAACCATGCAGTGGGTCGACTCCATAGTCCCTGCATGCAAATGATTTTCAATTATTAAAAATGTAATTTATGCATAGTCATATAATATGGTAATCATACAAAGGTTCGATGTGCTCATGGAGGTCAACCTTCGGTTGCATGGGTTTAAAACTATCAAACCTCAAATCATTGCCAAGTTTATGTTATAGGCATTGCATGGTTCTAGGATGAGGCAATTTCAAAGTCTTTTATATACAAGACATTACATATAAACCAATCGATGGAGTGGACCAACGTTTCATCCCTTTCCATATTAAATTATAATGTAAACCATATTCATGCTAAAGTATTTTTATGTTGATACATACCCAAAGTATATTGTATTTATACTTGTCGAAAATATTTAGGCTTGGAACCTTAGTTTATGAACATCATAGCTATATATTTATTCACATTAAGCTTTTTGTTAATCACTAAATTGATGCAATATCATAATTGATATTTTTGCCCAAAGCATATTTATGCATAAAAGATTTAGTTCTTCACTAATGGAAAATCCATTTAATCATAGCATAAATAGTATAGTTACAAACGTCGATAAGCCTTGTGCTATCATATTTGAGTTTATAAACTAAATTTCATAATACTTGGAAGATACAAATTAAAAGGCTATTACATCACCTAGCCAAACTATGATACCTCCAAAGTATTCATAACAGATTTTTTTATAGCTAATATTATTGTCACTAAACGTTTAAATTGTGACTTGATAGTTTTATACAACATAGTTTTCAAAAATGATTATGAACATCATAAACCTTATCTGTTTATAACCAGAATCACTGGTAAACTTGAATACATTATAAACAAGATAATTTGTGTAGGTATCATTGAATATCATAGAGATTATAGATCCGTGGATGGAAAATACTCGGATTATGGCTATGAATCCTGTACATAGCTCAGATCAACAAAGTTTAATAACTTTTGGCTATTTACCAACCATGACAAGTACTTTTAGCTTTTCCATGTTTTAATTAGTAACATAATCTTTTAGAACTGTCTAGTACTTGCATGAGTTAATAAATCAATCTCTCTTGAAGAATTGACATAAGTTAAGTAATGTGGTTAGAGGCTTAATCCAAAAGAAGTACTATAAAATAAAATAAGAAACTGGAGCGGAACCATCCCACTAAACTCTAAGATCTTAGTACTTGGTATTACACTGTAATGTTTAGAACCTTATAGGCAGTAATATTCATTACAGAAGATAAATAACCAGCAGTTGCTTATACTAATATTTAAGATGATAATGTATAATACTGTTTGAACAATCATTAGAACTTTACAGGTTATACACTCTAGGTGAAATTAACTTACGACAAAGATCACAAGTGGTGAACCAAGGAGAATAAATACTGTCGCTATTTACATATAAGAAAGAAATTCTTCTATATTTATATCGTTGACAAAAATAATTGAAAGAAACAAACTACTTGTTTTACCTCATAGAAGTAGAGTGATATGTAATAGTTTATTACTGAGCTTTTTATTTTGCAAATTACAGCTGAATGCTTTATGGAATTAAAAGGCATTACTCGATCATTCATACCTGTAAACCTGTAAGGAAAGTAAGCTTTCTGCGTTAGCTTAAAATATAAGTAAGCCCCAGAATCCAAGACAGTTCCACCTACTTGTCGCAAATTAAAAACTCATCAGCAAACTGAAAGTTAAAAATTATTGCACAAAATAAACCTAACCTTCAATCAAAAGTAGAATGCTAAGTTACTTAATTAAGATTATGTATTAACTAATCTGGTAACCAATTCTTTTATAGATAACTATTAGCTATTAGCAGACCACATGATCCGGTGGATTATTCATCTTCAAAAATTACACTGATCCAATATGGTACAATGGGTATTAATCTATGGTTCAAAGAACATAACATCGCATGGTGCGCGGTTCGACATAACATCGCATGGTGCGCGGTTCGACAAAACATCGCATGGTGCGCGGTTCGACATAACATCGCATGGTGCGCGGTTCGACAAAACATCGCATGGTGCGCGGTTCGACATAACATCGTATGGTGCGCGGTTCGACATAACATTGCATGGTGCGCGGTTTGACATAACATCTCGTGGTTCGAACGGTCAAGTCTTGCGGTTAAGACTTGGCATCTGGTGATTTGTGCACCATCAAGAGGTAATATAAAATGGGTTGTAACATGCTCACACAGTTAGTTGGCAACGTTCTGGCAGTCTTGCGCACCGTCAAGGGGGAACCTCAAATGGTTCGTGAAAATTCCGCGTGGTCAAGTGTATACCCTCTAGCGGTCTTGTGCATGGTTAAATGGCACTATTCTGGTGGTTAGATGAGGGTGCGCGGTCACGTTTGTTGTGAAATTTGTGGAGTCTAGTTATATGCTATGACAGCAGATATAACATTTGGAACAGCTCTAAATGTGACAGATATCCATTGTGTGGCGGGATAGCAATACCATATATGGTATTAGATGGAACCGTTGGGAACCGCTGTGAAATTTGGTGGAACAGAAATGAATGTAATGTATAGCCAGTTGAAACGTTTCAACAGAAATTAAAAGATAGCATATGGAGTACGAAAAGACGGGTAGCAGATGAGTCGAACCCGTTACTTATCCTCCCACTGAACGCTTAAATAGACGATTCTGGCTCCATTGGAGAGGGTTTTTTTTTCCAGATTGTTTAGAGCACCGAGCATCGCTTTTCTGTTATGAGAAGCTTGCAGAGATAAAAGAAAAGAAGCACCGAGAGTTTTGCTGTGAAGTGTCCGGATGCTGTTGCTGTGGAAGTCGACATTCTCTGTTATAATTTTAGCTTTCTTTGCCTCTTGAAGGCTAATTGTAATTTCCAGAAGAGAGGTCTTGAATACTTTGTACAGGATTCTGTTTACAATTGTTGAAGTTGATTCTAGAACCATTTTGTACCATTTTAAAAAGATTAATTGGATTGGTATCCATTGGAGAGGGACCCGGAGACGTAGCCCAGTGAAGGGGGTGAACTCCATTATCAACTTTTGTTTGTGACTCTCTGATTCTGTGTTTTTTTTCCCACATCTGGTTATCAGTTTTGCTTTTCATTTCTGTTTAAGCATTTAATTTATGTTAATGCTGTTTCATGAATTAAGCAAACTGGTAAACGTATTCTTAAAAACTTTTAATGCACCCAAGTTGAGATCCGACGGATCATGTTATGGTATCAGAGCAGGTTAACTGCTTGTGCAAGTTTGTGAACTCTTACCAGGACCAGGTTAAAGCTTGGTGAAGGAGAATTAATTGAAGGAGATCCTGAGATTGGCTCAAGGAGAACATTCTCAAGAACCATGTCTTCTCCACGAGGGGAAGAAGAAGGACATACAGAACGGGGAAAACCTGTTATTTCTGAAACTGAGTTTTTGGAGGCTTTTATCAGCATGAAATCCATGATGGAAATTCTTCTCGATGAGCGTGCAGAAAGGAAGAAGAAAGAAGAAGGATCTTCATCCAAAGATGCCGAAGTGAAGAAGGAAGAAAAGGGTAAAGGAGTAGGAGGTGATGGTGATCCTCTTGATACTAATCAAACTTTCTCTTCTTCTCATGCTTCTCATTCACATAATGCTAATGCAAATCCTAATATGGCTTATTTTAAATTGGATGTTAAATTTGAATTGCCAAGTTATAATGGAGATTTAGATGCTGAAAAGTTAGACAATTGGATCAAGCAGCTTGAAGTATATTGCAGGGTGCAGGGCATTAATGATGACCCTTCCAGGATTTAGTTAGCCACTTTGACAATGAGTGGTATGGCTCTTACTTGGTGGGAGAGCAAGATTCAGCAAGATCTTCAAAATAACGGTAAAATTATTTCAGTTTGGAATGAATTCATTGAAGTATTAAGGAAGCAATTTTATCCTTTAGGACATATTCAACAATTAACCATGAGTTGGTAAATGTTTAGACAAGCTAAAGGACAAAATATTCAAGACTATACTCATGAATTCAGAAAGAGGGATATTGCATTGAATGTTTCATTAGATACATAGGAAACTCTTCTTAAGTACATTGGTGGCATGCATTCTTATTTGAGACATACTTTGTTGAAGTTTAACCCCAGTAATTTGGATGATGTATGTGTTCAAGATACACATTTAGAAGCTAGGGGTAAGCATACTAATTATACTTTTGTGAAGAAATCATTTAAATTTGACAGAAAATCGAAAGGTAAAGATAAGGGGAAAAAGAAGATGGCTACTGTTAAGAAAGAAGGTGAAAAGCCTACATGTTTGCATTGTCAGAAGGGACATGATGTCTCTAAGTGTTGGAAACTTCATCCAGAGTTAAGGACAAAGAAGTATGGAGGAAACAAAGATAAAGGAAAAGCAAAAGCTACTGCAACAGTTATTCAAGACTTGGGATCTGACTTAGGTGATGAAACAAAGGTTACAGCTGTCGGAATCCAGGGTAAGAATAAAAGTATCTCACTTCCCATTGATGCAAAATCAAGTTCTAGTGCAAGTACAAATATGCCATGTACTTTTAAGCAAAATGATAAAAATAGAAGTGCACTGTTTCATGTTCGTGTCATTGCAAATCACACAAAGATTGATACATTGTTTGATAGTGGTTCACAAGTAAATATGATATCAGAAGAAGTGGTTAAGAAATTGCATTTAGTTACTATGCCTCATGAAAAACCCTATCCTCTTGGTTGGGTTACTAATGATACACAATTGCAAGTTACAAAGAAATGTGTATTAAAGTTTGCAATTACTGGAAAGTTCATGGATGAGGTAGAATTGAATGTAGTACCACTTGACATTTGTGGAATTGTACTTGGGAGTCCATATTTGTATGACCGGAAAGCAGTCTTTTATAGAGAGCAGAATAAGTATCATCTTTTTAAAGATGGTGTGGAATATATTGTACGAGCACATAAGACAAAAACAAATCTAGCAATAATCTCTGCAGGACAAATGAAGAGGCTGGTAAATGCTAGTAAGAATTTTGTGTTAATGATGGTTAAGGTGAAAAATAATGAGATCTCTAAATCATTTGAAGGATGTGATCCTAAACATAAATTTGGACTGATTGAAATTATTTCTGAGTATCATGATTTATTTCAAGATTCGAAAGGGTTACCACCAAAGAGATAAATTCAGCATGAGATACATTTGCAGCAGGATGTTCCACTCCTGAACATAGCCATGTACCGGATTTCTGCAATGCAGAATGAGGAAATCAAGAAGCAGGTTCAGGAGCTGATTGAGAAGGGGGTCATCTGGCCAAGTACTTCTCCTTGTGGCTCTCCTATAGTCTTGGTTCCAAAGAAGGATGGGTCTTGGAGGATGTGCGTTGACTATAGGGCCCTTAACAAAATCACCATTAAAAATAGGTTTCCTCTTCCTCGCATTGATGATTTGCTTGATCAGTTAAAGTATGCAATTTATTTTACAAAATTGGATCTGCGTAGTGGGTATCATCAAATCCGTGTTGCTGAAAATGATGCCTGGAAAACAGCGTTTAAAACAAAATAGGGTTTGTATGAATGGCTTGTGATGCCTTTCGGGCTCTGTAATGCACCTACTACTTTCATGCGGGTCATGAATGATGTCTTTCGTCCATTCATTGATGATTTTGTAATTGTATATCTGGATGATATCCTGGTGTTTAGCAAAACCTGGGAGGAGCACATTGTACATGTGAAGAAAGTTTTAGATGTACTGAGGAAGGAGAAGCTTTATATAAAAATGTCTAAATGTGAGTTTTCTAAAACTTCTTTAGTATATCTGGGCCATATTATTGGTGGAGGCCACCTGCGAGTGGACCCAGCCAAGGTTGCTTTCATTGTAAACTGGCCATGGCCTAACACTGTTACTGAAATCATAAGTTTTCTGGGTGCGGTTCAGTATTGGAGGAAATTCATTTCTGGGTTTTCTTCCATTGCTGCTCCATTACATGCGTTGACAAGCGTTAAAGAAATTTTCCAGTGGGGAGGAAAGCATTAGAGAGCCTTCGACACTTTGAAGGAAAGGATTAGCATAGCACCAGTTCTGACATTGCCAGATTTGTAGCAGCCATTTGAGATCGAAACATATGCCAACGGGTTTGCCATGGGAGCCATTTTGATACAAGGGAGGAAGCCAGTCTGTTACCATTCAGAAACATTCTCTACTGCGGTAAGTAACTATCCAACTTATGACAAAGAGTTGTATGCTTTAGTACAGAGTGTGAAGAAGTGGAAACATTATATCATGGGAAAAGAAACAGTCATACATACTGATCATCAACCACTTCAATATCTGCAATCTCAAACTAAAGTAAAAAAAAGTATGCATTGAAGATGGATGGGATTCTTGCAACAGTTTCATCTCGTAATTAAATACAAAAAGGGAATTCATAATAAGATAGCAGACATGTTATTGAGGCCACCTACAAACGCTTCAATCATTCTTCAGAATAGTTCATTAACACATGAAAGTTACATTGAACAGTATGCAGAAGATAAAGATTTTAAGAACGTATATGCATCACTGATACATGGTAAATAGGAAGAGAACTATTATGTGCATAATCAACTCCTGTATCATCTCGGTAAACTCTGTATTCCAGAGAAAGAGAGAATGCATGTGATCCGAGAAGCACATAGTTCATTGATTGCAGGACATTTTGGTGTAAGTAAAACGTTGACAATATTGCAGAATCACTGTTATTGGCCTCAGATGCAAGAAACTATAGCTAAATATATACGAGGATGTGTTATGTGTGCAACGAGTAAGCCTAGCAATAGAAAATTGGGTTTGTACACACCTCTTCCAGTTTCTTCTCGTCCCTGTGAAAGCATTTCTATGGACTTTGTAGGAGGACTACCTATGTCTAGAAAAGGGCATGATTACCTATATGTTATTGTGTACAGATTCAACAAAATGTGTATCTTAATGCCATGTAACAAACAGATCACTGTTGAACAAACAACTCATCTATTCTTTCAGAATGTTTGGGTACATTTTGGGCTACCCATGTCTATTGTATCTGATCGGGATTCCCGGTTCTTGGGAGAATTCTGGTCCACGTTATGGGAGCTTATGGATACTAAACTTAAGAAAAGTACAGATTTTCATCCACAGACCGATGGACAAACAGAGGTAGTAAACAGAACAGTGGTTCAGCTGCTAAGGGGATATTGTAGTAAACATCCTAAACTTTGGGATGAGCAGTTGCAGTATATACAACATGCAGTTCATTCTTCCACGAAAAGATCTCCTTTTGAAACTTGTTTTGGTTATCTGCAAAAAACACCGATGGACTTCTCTTTTGGCAAAGATTTAGTGGATGGACATCATGATGCAGATAAATCTATAAGATTCATTCAGAGAATCCAAGCGGTGTAGTAGGCAGTTCAGGAACAGTTGGAGAAGAGCCAGGCAAAGTACAAAGCCAGGCATGACAAGCATCAAGTTGATCATCAATTTCGGGTTGGTGACAGATTTTGGTTACATATCACCAAAGAAAGAATGAAGGGTGAAGGTAAAAAGCTTAAGCCTATCAGGTATGGTCGTTTTGAGATTCTGGAAAAGATTGGTACTAATGTTTTTCGCTTGAAGTTACCTCCATACATGCAAATCTATTCAGTTGTCAATGTTGAGAATCTTAAACTGTATGAGACTCCTATGATCATGGATGAGGACACTAACATAAATATTCCTTCAGTTGATGATATGGCACCTGAATACATGAAAGAGTTGCAGGATGATGTTATTCTTGACAAAAATGTAAGGACTTCACGGAGGGTGAATGTTGAGTACCTTCGAGTGGGGCTTAAAGGCATGCATCCTAGCAAAGCAAGATGGATGGAGATTGGAAAAGTGAGGGACCTGTACCCTCACTTACTTGCAGAGTGACTCAGGATTTTGGTGGTCCAAAAGCTCTCCAATGGGGAGGAATGATCCGGTGGATTATTCATCTTAAAAAATTACACTGATCCAATATGGTACAATGGGTATTAATATATGGTTCAAAGAACATAACATCGCATGGTGCATGGTTCGACATAACATCACATGGTGTGCGGTTCAACAAAACATCGCATGGTGCGCAGCTCGACAAAACATCGCATGGTGCGCGGTTCGACATAACATCGCATGGTGCGCGATTCGACATAACATCGCATGGTGCGCGGTTCGACATAACATCTTGTGGTTCGAACGGTCAAGTCTTATGGTTAAGACTTGGCATCTAGTGATTTGTGCACCATAAAGAGGTAATATAAAATGGGTTGCAACGTTCTGGCAGTCTTGCACACCATCAAGGGGGAACCTCAAATGGTTCATGAAAATCCCGCGCGGTCAAGTGTATACCCTCGAGCGGTCTTGTGCACGGTTAAATGGCACTATTCTGGTGGTTAGATGAGGGCACGCGGTCACGTTTGTTGTGACATTTGTGGAGTCTAGTTATATGCTGCGACAACGGATATAACATTTGGAACAGCTCTAAATGTGACGAATATCCATTGTGTGGCAGGATAGCAATACCATATATGGTATTAGATGGAACCGTTGGGAACCGCTGTGACATTTGGCGGAACAAAAATGAATGTAATGTACAGCCAGTTGAAATGTTTCGATGGAAATTAAAAGATAGCATATGGAATACAAAAATATGGGTAGCAGATGAGTCGAGCACGTTACTTATCCTCCCACTGAACGCTTAAATAGACGATTCTGGATCCATTGGAGAGGGGTTTTTTTTTCCAGATTGTTTAGAGCATTGAGCATCGCTTTTCTATTATTAGAAGCTTGCAGAGATAAAAGAAAAGAAGAACTAAGAGTTTTGCTGTGAAGTGTCCAGATGCTGTTGCTGTGGAAGTCGACATTCTCTGTTATAATTTTAGCTTTCTTTGCCTCTTGAAGGCTAATTGTAATTTCCAGAAGAGAGGTCTTGAAGACTTTGTACAACATTCTGTTTATAGTTGCTGAAGTTGATTCCAGAACAATTTTGTACCATTTTAAAAAGATTAATTGGATCGGTATCCATTGGAGAGGGACTCGGAGACATAGCCCAGTGAAGGGGGTGAACTCTGTTATCAACTTCTGTTTGTGACTCTCTGATTCTGTGTTTTTTTTCCCACATCTGTTTATCAGTTTTGCTTTTCATTTCTGTTTAAGCATTTAAGTTTTGTTAATGTTGTTTCATGAATTAAGCAAACTGGTAAACGCATTCTTAAAAACTTTTAATGCACTCAAGTTGAGATCCGACGGATCACCGCATTCTCAACATTTTATGTATTTTCAAAATTTTAAATTTTTATGAAAATTTGGGGTTTTGACAATTGAAGATGAAAGCCTATAGAGGATGAAAAGCTCACAGATGGGTGCGAGAAGAACTTTTGAAAAGGTTCAAGATATAGGATCTTGGTATCGAGTGACCCTAGATGGATACATATAATATTAGTAGCAGAGGAAGCTACTTGTCACTCCGGTACATAATGTTTCAATGCATAGTGTATGAAATATAGAGGGAGAATGATGCTCCGCTTCAGAGGGAGTAACTGTAGAAGATCTTGTGGTTCAAAATGGTACCACAGGTTCAGGATGATGGACTGCAAGGCCATGACCACACCTATGGCATTGAACCTGAAGCTATTGAGTGTTGCTTCATCAAATATGGTTGATGCCATAATGTATCGTTGGATGATTTGTTCCTTGATGTCCCTGATGAATATGAGACCTATTGGGATATAGGGCAGACCCGGATTTTATACCATTAACTTCGCACCAACAAATAGACCCACAGTGTTGGCCCTTTCGGCAACAACCTGCGAACAGGTTGCAGTCTCACCCGAAATAGCTATGGGGTGCCACAGAACCAGGTTTCTGCAAGCAGAAGAGGGATATTACTGTACCTTTAGCCTTAACAACAAATATTTATACCAAACAGAGCTTCGACATTCACTTAATTAGCTTCGTAGTTAGATAAAACACGTTTCTTGCTTAACCCTTAACTCGGAATTCACAGCGAAGTTAATATTAACAATTATCTTACTTTATCAATTATCTCCTTATCAATGCATAAAATAAAACCATAACAGAAACAACACAAAAGAACCACAACACAAGATATAACGTGGTTCACCCCTAGTGTAGGGGCTACGTCCACAAAACTGTGCTTTTATTCCACTTCTTAGAAAACAACAGTTCTGATCTACACACTCAGCAGTAGATCCACCCTTCAAGCCTAACTGCACACTTAGCTGCAGTTCCTTTCTTAGAATCTCTAAGTTGCGCACTCAGCTGTAGTTCCTTTCCTTACAAAACCCTCTGCGCACACAGCTGTAGAGGTCGTCCACGCACACAGCTGGGACTAGACCTTGAAACCCCAAAATTAGATCTATCTTCTTCACATCAGATGATCCTCATTTCATTAGATACCCTCGACATCTTTACATGAGTGCCTATTTATACAAGTGCACTATTACAAAATCATGGGTTTACACCTGAAATTTGTGGATAATTACAAAAAGAGGGCTTTGACTCAACCCCGACACCCCTAAGACTATTTTGAGTCGCAACTCCGCTTACAAGCTTCCACAAAAGTTGTGGAGTTACCAAAACTAGTGACCGTTAAGGCGCGCGCCCCAACAGGCCCCTAAGACTCACCAGTGTCTCGTCCCGGGACACTCTGTTGCTTGTCTGGTGGGAGAATATTGTTGGCGAAGATAGTGAACTGTTTGTTAAGGCCACGCATGATATCGTCGACTGCTTGCTCCTTATATAGCAGCTCCTGCAATGCTGCTGCTGATGCTTCACTGGCCTTTTCCTGTGCAAATGCATCATATTCCTTCAAAAATTTGAGTTGGCTGTCCGCAGCAGTGCGCAACTCCAAGGCCTCGTCGACAAGGGGCTGCATAGAATTTTCCAGCAGCGTTGATTTCATTCTGTATGATTCAATTTCCTACTGGAGTTCATTGCTTTGCTTCACCTTGAGCATCTTCTACATAGGAGGTAGAGTCTTAATTTCCGCTTTCACTGCATCCAGCTCTGCCTGTTGCTGCTTGATGGTTTCTTGCAGCTTTTCTACTTCTAGATTTTCCTGCAGTTTCATCCAGGCGTCGATGCTTTCTTCTAGCAGTTTTGCTGTTCTGTTCACAAGATCAGTGATCTTCATTGCTGAGGCCTGAATATCTCTGCGACGCTGCTCCCTGACCTTTGGTGGACTCTCTGGGGTGATGCGAAGTTGAAGCTCTGCGATCTGAGCCTCATGTTCTACTTTTAGCTTTTCAATCTCACTGCGAGACCATTGTGCATATTCTTTCAGCTTATCAATTGTTTGCTCTGGTTCTTCCTTAGCCTGTATGTCGAAGTCAGGAAGATTCTGACATGCCTCATCCAACACTCATACTAGTGTATCCTGCTTAGGTTCTGTGTCCTTCTTCCTCTGCTCCGCTTCTTCAAACTACACTACGAGGCTCGCATTCTGATTCATGGTATTTTCCAACTGCATTTGAGAGTAGTGGTCTCTTGCTTGGATCTCCTTCATGATTGCTACTTGACAGAGATGCAGCTCCGTCATAGACAACTTAGTGTAATCTATCCCGACTGTCATGCTCATCTCCGAGCGAGACGCTGCGTCAGTTATTATGAGGGATGCACTTGACACTTGTCCTCTGTTATCTCTGGCTGGCCATTGCCTTGTGTCTGGCTGCGCAGTTACTGGTACAGTGCTTGTTGTAGCACCAATCGCGGATTTTGCTACTAACTCCTTTAGTTCAGAAATTCGTTGTATTACGGTGGTGAGGGAATCAAGATGCATAGCTGTGAATTGTGACCACTTTCTAGTTAGTACTTATGTAGACTTTGTCAGAGCCTGGTCAAGCTCTTCCATCGTCATGGCAGGCTCTTCGACAATATTTGTGCCTTTTTATGCCTTCATTTTCTTTCTAGACTGAGGTTTGGTCACTTCCTCTTCTTGTGGTGACTTGCGCTTATCTGGTCGAGTGGGATCTAAGACGGTTTTGACCGAATCTTCTTCTTCATCTTCATCTCCGTTATCTCCACCCTGGCTGCCTTCACTTTGCTGCGATTCACTCTGTTCATCGCTTTCTTTGAGTGGGTCATTCTGCTGCGTGTGACTAGGGCCTGCGCCCACACTGGTGACTGGAGGGACTGGAATGCTAGGTTTTGTCCCTACATCCTTCAACCATTCAGCCGACCACTGTTGGACTATTGTGAGGATGTCTTCCTCGTTCACCACATATGGCAACTTCGACCATTTGTGCTTGTTATCTGCACGGGCCTGAATAAAGACATGATGCATGTCATCCCTGAAGTTGGCCACTCCATCATACTGAGAGAATAGCTCATTACTGAGCCGTGGCGTCTTCAGAATCTCATATGAGATACTCATCGAGTAAAAGGCTAACATGTAGTTCGTCATTTGCTGGAAGATTTTATCCTGCGACACCCACAGGGATGCGTATCTTGCTATGCCAGGCATATGCGGAGGCACCTCAACAAATTGTGCCTCAGTAGGTTCTTTCCACCCTACCAGTGCAATAAGAACTAACAACCATGAATAGTGAAAGGGTCTACCTTTCTCCTGTGCGTCGTGAACATATTTAAGGAATTCCTTAGCAATGTACGCTACCCAGTTGTAACTGTAGCCTTCGTCACAGTTTGCAGCAATACTGAAAATTGGTGCAGGAACTTCATTCGACCTGCACTTCCTCATTAATTTGCAGGCTAAGAGCTCAGCTGCAAAGTGAATGTTTTGGTGCTGGATTGTCGAGGTTTGATATCCTCGCTTTACTTTCGTCAGCCCAAAGTGTTCCTTCATATGCTGCACCAGCTTCATGTATTCGTGCTTCCCAATAAATTCGATCCTCGGATCAGGCCCTTCCTGCGACAAACCTGTGATCCTATTAACTAGCTCTCCATTAATAGGGATTCTCTCGTCGCCAATCCATAGATGCCCATCATGCACCAATGCCAATAATTGCTTGACTACCACGGTAACCTGTGTGCTACGACCGAAGTGGGGAACGTTCAGCATTTTCAGCAAGCCTACTCTGTCTAAGCTAGCAGCCCCTGTTTCGCTTCTAATAATGTCGCTCTAGTCTCCGGATAGTGGACAGAGTGCAAGTATGTCCCAGGTGCAAATTGTGGAAATTTACCATGATCATTTGTATCGTGGTCGGCGTACCTGAGCTGATCTACTTTCCCTATCATTGTCTCGACCAACTGCACACCCAGTGGCAGCGAAGGGGTGCGTAATGTGAAATTCTTTGACCGCCGAGGTAGTTGAACTCCTTATCGAACAGGCGGAAGATAAGGGGACCGGTGTGATGTAACATTCTCCGCCTCAACGAAGTCTTCAAAACCTTCAGGTGGGATCTCTGCTGAGGCAGAAGGGTTCATCTCGGGATCCTTCGATATTTTCCCTGATTGCTTGTGTCTGTCTTTGTTCTTCTTAGAGCGAACTTCTGGTTTAAAATTCTTCCTGGTAGATCATGTCAGCATTGGCTGAGTCGGTGCTGGCGGAGTTTCTTCACGGGGTGCATAGGTTGGTGGGTTGCTCATAAGGTTCTACAGACCGGTTTGTTCAAATTCTCTCAACAGTTCCTGAAGTTCACGATTAGCTGACATGGACGTAATTGTAAGACTCAAGGAAATGCGTAATGCGATTTCCGCAGGTCTGGGTGTCTTCCTATAGAGTCCATCGACCAAATCTGCCATAACTGTGCATTGAAGACACCAAATCTTACAAAGATCTTGTCCAAACGGCGCTAGATTTCTCAGGATCTCATTATTACAGGCAGTTAATGCAATTAACGTACTAGCGCCGATAATTCTGTTTTTTTCAACGGTCGGATTTTGAGCTCCGAAACACCTGTCCTTCTTCGGCACCACTAGTAACTCCATCGATGCCATAATAAGGATATTCGACACTTCCTGACATCGGCTTCGACAGGGCTTCGAGCGTCGGCCTACGACAGGATGTCTTCCACAGCCTTAATGATTCCTGCTTCGAGCATCTTATCTAGCTCCACCTTGACTTTTTCTTTATACTTATGGTTCAGCCTATAAGGGCGCTGCTTCACAGGCTTCGTATTAGGTTTCAAAGGGATTGTTATTACTCCTATATCACCAAGGATACCTTTCATTTCTGAGAACTTCGTCGGGAAAAGGTCCTGATACTCATGGAGAAGTTGGGTCACTTTGCTTACCGTTTCTGCATCCCAATAATCTCCAATAGTAGCATACTTAGGCATTTCTTCTAACCCAATGTTTACTTGCCTTATCTTCAAGGGCTGAGTCACTTTTGGTGCTTCAACTGCTGGTCCATGTACTTTGCAGTGTCCTTCTGACTCAGGAATGTTTATGTTGCGTGGGTCATCATCCTCGTCAATTACGAGGTTATAGCATTCTAATGCATTGGCTTCTTCTTCTTTGCAATCAGGTTGGTACTCGAATGTTTCTTTACCATCAAACACCTTAGTGTGGATCAGCCTAACAGCTGCGTCCAAAGCAGGACAAACCTCATTAATAGAAAATGTCAGCACAAAACTATCAACAAGACTATCCCAAATTACAGTACCATGGCGAAGCTCCACCTCTGCATACCAATTATTCGCGACATGTTCCAGGGTGTGCACGAATCGATGTACCCATTCTTCACGAGGGACATGCTTCCATGCTTCATAACACTGTTCCAAATGTTCTTGAGAGCTAGTCTGACCATTAAACCTGCTTCGTACATCCTGAGGTTGATACACAAATCTGAGGCGAAGAAGCTTTTGACAAGCTTCCCAAATTTGAATATACTTCTTATGACCATTCCACCATCTAGCAGCTATGGCTCTAAATACTGAATCTAGAGTTTCCATTTTCTGTGAATCTGGTATCTGCTCTGAAAATTGCAAAATAAACTCTTCGGGGTCTGTCAAGCCATCAAAAATAGGTAAAACTCTTGTCTGTGAGCCAAGCCATCTGAGAGACTTGGTAATTCTTGCACACCGATGTCCATGTAGCTCATAAAGTCTATGCTGCCAATTATCTAGGCCTTCATCTGAATCAGTCATGCAAGAACTATCACACTTCCAATCCATTATACCTTCAGTAGTAGGGTTAACATAGTCTTCCTCTTTAGCTGTGATGTTGTAGATATGATCCAAAACATCCTGATCCTCATCTCTGACTGGCTCTGTGTACCTTTCTCCTTGAGAAGGGTCCATGGGGACTATGACTCTTAAGCCTTTTCCTTCAAAAGTCATCTGTCTATTCTTAAGATTGATAACTGCAGAATTCTCTATTACCCATTCAATTTCTAGCAAGGCTGGATAGGGGTTTCTATCATCAATTATCTCAATGACTTCAAAATTTTCTAAGGTACTGACTCCATCAATGTCTACTGGGACACTAGAGAATCTTCCTAGGGGCACAATCTTCTGCTGATTGGCTAATCTAAACTGTATAGGGGACCATTCAAGGGTAGGTTTTCCCATTTTTTCCCATGTCTTCTTAGTTAAGACATTGACTTCGGATCCCAAGTCTAATATGATATCAATCATGTCATATTCTCCTATATGAGCATGCAATCTCATTTCTCTTCCAGTTCTTCTAACTCTATTGACAGTTTTTTCTTTACCAGAGCTTCACTGAGGTTCGCAAGAAGCAATAACTTTCTGTAACTCATTTAAAGCATTCTGATTTCGTAAGAGCTTCATACAACTCTGTAAAAATGTCGACAGTGTACTTACTTTTTCTGTTGCAGCTTCTTGAGACTGTGACTGCTGTTGATGCTGCTGCGCAGGTGCTACTGCTGTGCTCAGATCAACAAAGTCTTTTTTGGATTCCATAAATGTTTCTTTTTCTCTATCCATATCGAAGGTTGGAACTTTGTCTGGGGTCTTACGAACCCAAGCCTTGTCAGGCTGTTTCTCCTTATGCTGCACTTGTGTCGTAGCTCCACTCCTTGTAACAACGTTAATGGCTGGGACAGGTCTTTGCTCCATAGTAATCATCTGAATATTCTGAGGAGGAGCGCTATTTTTTTCTTGTATCTTGGCTATCAACTGCGGGCATTGCTCAATGACATGATCTACTGCTCTGCAATATCGACATGTTGTAGTGGGGTTTCGACAGTCTCTAGCTAGATGTCCTAGCTAGATGTAAGATCTTTCATGGGACTTGCAGGATACTATCGGAGATTCATTGAAGGATTCTCCAAAGTTGCACACGCTATCACTTCTTTGCAAAAGAAGGGGATGAAGTTCGAATGGACATCGAGGTGTGAAGAAAGCTTCCAGAGATTGAAGAGTCTTCTCACTAGTGCACCAGTATTGAAGGTTGCAGATATAGAGAAAGATTTTGTGGTATGTACCGATGCATGTGGACAAGGGCTTGGAGGAGTCCTTATGCAGGACAACCACGTGATATGTTATGAGTCAAGAAAGCTGAATGAGCATGAGAAGAACTATGCCACTCATGATCTAGAGCTTGCAGCCATAGTACATGCTCTCAAGATGTGGAGACATTACTTGATGGGCAGGAGATTTGAACTCAGAACAGACCATTGTGGATTGAAGTATTTATTTGATCAACCTACTCTAAATGCTAGGCAAGCAAGATGGCTGGAGTTTTTATGTGAATTTGATTTTGAGATCAAGCACATAAAAGGAAAAGAGAATAAGGTAGCTGATGCACTCAGTAGGAAAATGTAGGAAATGCATGCAGCATCTCTTAGTATTTGCCAATTATATTTGAGGCAGCAGATTGTTAGTCATGCTGCTGGAGATGAATTGTATGAGCAAGTAAAAGACAAATTGCAGCAGCAAAGTCTCAAGAAGAGGTATGAGGGATATAAATTGGAAGAAGATGGACTTCTCACTTATAAAGGCAAAATTTATATTTCGAATGTAGCAGATTTGAGGAGAGTTGTTATGGATGAAATCCATCAAGATCCATATTATGGTCACCTAGGATATCAGAAGACAATTGCTACAACAAGAAAGCAGTACTTTTGGCCAGGAATGAAAAAGGATATGGCTGAGTACATTTCAAGGTGTATGAAATGTCAACAGGTAAAGGTTGAGCATCAACATCCAGCAGGTTTGTTGCAGCCTTTGCCAGTTCCAAAATGGAAATGGGAAGTTATTTCCATGGATTTTATTACAGGATTGCCAATGACTTGGAGACAACATGATTCTATCATGGTTGTGGTAGACAAGTTGACAAAGGAAGCACATTTTATACCGGTTAAGTCTACATATGAGACTGGTGACATTGCAAAGATCTTCATGAAGGATATATTCAAATTGCATGGATTGCCGAAGGCAATAGTATCTGACAGGGATGTCAAGTTCACTTCCAACTTTTGGAAGGGGTTGTTTGCAGATTTGGGTACAAAGCTAAACTTCAACACTGCATACCATCCTCAGATAGATGGGAAGACACAGAGAGTTAACCAGGTGCTTGAAGACATGCTTCGCATGTATGTGATGGACAAACCAACCAAGTGGGAAGATTACTTACACTTGGTAGAGTTTTCTTATAACAATGGACATCAAGCATCCTTGGGGATGAGTCCATATGAAGCTTTGTATGGAAGAAGGTGTAGGACACCTGTGACTTGGGATAATCCAGTGAACCAGATTGTGCTTGGACCAGAATTGCTCAAGGAAATGGAGCAAGAGGTTGTAAAGATCAGGCAGAACCTAAAAGCAGCACAGGACAGACAGAAAAGCTATGCAGATAAGCATAGGGTGAACAGGGAATTCAGTTTTGGGGATCATGTTTACCTCAGAGTGAGGGCAAGGAAGAGTTTCTTGAAACTTGGAAGTTGTGACAAGTTGTCACCAAGATACTGTGGGCCATTTGAAGTGCTTGAAAGAATAGGGCCAGTTGCATATAGACTTGCATTTCCTGCTAGCACTAGAGCTCATAATGTTTTTCATTTTTATTTGCTTAAGAGATATGTACATGATCCTAACCATGTGATAAATTGGGATGTGATTCAGGTGGAACCCGAGGGAGAGTTCCGAATCGAGCCAATGTGTATCCTCGACAGGAAGGTCATAATGCTCTGGAACCGAGCCATAGGTAAGGTAAAGGTGCAATGGGAGCACTACGGGCCTGAAGAGGCTACATGGGAGCTGGAGGATGCCATGCGATTGGTACACCCATTTTTGTTCAATTCTGCGGAACACTGAGGCGATACCAGTGTAGCATTTTGTTCAAATTTTGAAAGCACTGAGGACAGTGCTATTGGGGGGAGGGGAATGTAATGTCCCAGTTTTGACCCCGTTACATTAAAAGTATATGATGTATATATTGTAAATGATAATGGTGTGGAGCTAGAGGCCAAGGCCCCACCATTGATCGGTTATGTTACGTTTTGGATTTTTTTTTGTCACTGATGGTATATCGGGGCATGCGGCATATACTATGTTTGCCATCACGTAAATATGCATCATAATTAATTAAAATGAACACAACCAGCTACGGTCGTGGCATCTAAATCGAATGGGGCATGATTTTCCCAAGGATAAGGATGTGTGGGGGGAATTTGTCAAACCTTGAGCCAAAAGGGGGAAAAACCCATGTGTCATCTTCTTTTGTTTTATCCCAACCACCTTCAGTTAATAATTTCTGCTGGTAGCTGAGGGAAGTTATGGCAGTTAAATGTTTTGGGAGTGGGGTGGTAGAATTGTCAGTCCATGCCTCCACACACACTCCACCCATAGTTGGCTTATGAATGGAAAGGAAAAATGACTATCACCTCTCACGCAGAAATTCTTCTCCTCTCCAGGAGTTGCTGAGCACCCATGCACTGAAAATTCGCGTCCTCTTGGAAGCTGTTCACCTTCACGCACTTCCCATTTGGCCGCTCACTATTTTCACGCACAGGAATTTCCCTGGGTTTTACCCACGCGATTTTCTCTTGTAAATTCATGTCCTCTCCATTGCTGTGCATTCTCACACAGAGGGATTCCTTCCTGTTTTGGTCTTCACGCACAGAATTTTGATGGGTTTACCCACGCAACAGTTTTCCTCTGCGGATTGGTGAATAGTGTGGCCGTATCCTGTACTCACGGGACGATTTTGGGTTCTGCATTGTTGCTCACGCTCACCCACAGGCTGGGAGACTGTAATTTCTTCCCCAACTCGGTCCGTGTATGTTTTCTTGGTGATTTCGTTGCCCAGGACGGGCTGTGTTTTTCCACGTTGTTGGTTGTGTTGGTTGTGGTCTTCCTTACATGCTGGGGGTTGTTGTAAATTCACCTGAGAGTCATTTTGGCCACTATAGGGCCAATAATGACTCAAAATTCGTTTTCCCTATTTAAACTGTGACAATTGACTTGATTACATACGTGCAATTGTTGGTCTTCGGACTGTGGGAGGGGCATAGATGTTGGCTTATATTTGCTTGATAAACCTGGTGGTTGGAACCCACACAGACAGAGCTAGAGGGCTGGCCTTCTTCTCCATCACCCCTGAATAGCACTGGAAGGGAATGCAGGGCCTGAGGGACTGTGTAGCAGAGAAGGGACTGATTCCTTGTGTTGGGTGTGTTTGGGTGTCTTATAGGTAAGCCTAGTTCTGGTGTAGGTGTTCTTGGCTCTGTAATGAGCTCACCAGCTTAGGAATTTTCCTTCTCCAGCTCCTTAATGGCCTGATAAACCCAACTGTGTTGGCTTGGCTGTGTTTGGTATATCCCTGGCTATGTGTAAGCTTGCTAGTTCCCTTATTCCTTGGAGAATCATGCCCAGCTCGGGGGTGGCAGCATTGCTGAGAGATTAAGGAGCACGCTGGCCTATGGTTGGGTGGAACGTTGCAGCGACGTAGCTGGTTGCGGTTCGAGTTCATTATAAGATAAGTGATTTTATCCATTTTACTTCTGCAACTATAATGTCTGTTAATGAATATGAAATGAACATGTTGAATGAATGCTGGATTAAATGTATGATGTTTCCGCTGTGTATGATAGACGATTGCATCTGTGCATGATAAATGTTCATGTGTGTATGTTTAAGCATTCTGTTTATGAATTTTTAAGCCTGTACATGTTCATGGGGCACCCAGCCCAGGTGGTTTAAGCCACAGATCTCGCCCTCTTGCCCGTCGGAGGCTTGGGGACGTGACAAGAACTGCATTTCAGCTTTGCTAAAAGAGGTACTTGTGTCAATGGCAAATTCTGTCACAAATGCTTCGAGGGTTTGCGTTGTCCAGAAATCAACAGCTCGTGATATCGCGTTGTTCACCCTTTTCAATATATTAATTCTTGCGGGGGTCCAGTCAGGAAACTGATCTTCCTTGAAGTTCGTCTTTCTTTCTGTTAACCTGGATAACCACTGGTGCAATTCTATGTGGATACTACCAAAGAAAATTTCATGAACATCCGAAAAAACGTACCTTTGCAAGAAATCATCTGAGCTATGACAAGGATCCTTGTTTTCTTGTTCAACAAATTTCAAATGGGTCTCTTCAATCCAATCACCAATTTATTTTACTGAGGGCCTCCAAAACATAGCCCTCCGGGTATGACATAGATCCCTCTTGAGCAGATACTGAGTTCAACCGGCAACAGAACCAATTTGTTGGGCTATAGGGCAGAGCCGGGTTTTATACCATTAACTTCGCACCAACAAACAGACCCACAGCATTGGCCCTTTCAGCAACAACCTGCGAACAGGTTGCAGTCTCACCCGAAACAGCTATGGGGTGCCGCAGAACCAGGTTTCTACAAGTAGAAGAGGGATATTACTGTACCTTTAGCCTTAGCAACAAATATTTATACCAAACAGAGCTTCGACATTCATTTAATTAGCTTCGCAGTTAGATAAAAGACGTTTCTTGCTTAACCCTTAACTGGGAATTCACAGCGAATTTAATATTAACAGTTATCTTACTTTATCAATTATCTACTTATCAATGCATAAAATAAAACCGTAACAGAAACAACACAAAAGAACCACAACAGTAGATATAATGTGGTTCACCCCCAGTGTATGGGCTACATCCACAAAACTGTGCTTTTATTCCACTTCTTACAAAACAATAGTTCTGATCTGTGCACTCAGCAGCAGATCCACCCTTCAAGCCTAACTGCGCACTTAGCTGGAGTTCCTTTCTTACAATCTCTAAGCTGCGCACTCAGCTGCAGTTCCTTTCCTTACAAAACCCTCTGCGCACACAGCTGCAGAGGTCGTCCACGCACACAGCTGGGACTAGACCTTGAAACCCCAAAATTATGCCTATCTTCTTCACATCAGATGATCCTCATTTCATTAGATACCCTCGACATCTTTACATGAGTGCCTATTTATACAAGTGCACTATTACAAAATCATGGGTTTACACCTGAAATTTGTGGATAATTACAAAAAGAGGGCTTTGACTCAACCCCTTCACCCCTAAGACTATTTTGAGTCGTAACTCCGCTTATAAGCTTCCACAAAAGCTGTGGAGTTACCAAAACTAGTGACCGTTAAGGCGCGCGCCCCAACAAGACCATATATTTGCTTTGCTGTGAACAGATTGAGACATGTTCATGTGATGGTTACAAAGCATGCAGTGAGATACCTGAAGGGTACAGTTGATTATGGGCTCAAGTATGAGGCGAATTAGAACATTATTATGTGGATTTGGATTGGGCAGGTAGTTCCATTGATAGGAAGATAACTTCAAGGTGCTGCTTCAGTATGGGATCAGGTGTGATATCTTGGTTTGGCAGGATGGAGTCCTGCACGGTGCTGAGTACAACCGAGGCAAAGATGTTGCCACTTGCTATTTGGGAGGTAGTATGTTTCTTTTGAAAACTACTATTTGATTTGGTTGATCTGACTTGATTTTTTGTATGATGCAGAGAGGAGCAGTGAAACTCTAGTATGTGATCTAGATCGAGATCTCTCGAAAGAGGGAGTTCTAGAATATCCGGTGAGACAGGTTGTCTGAGAATAAATCTTGGTGAAGCTCGTAGGTTGCTTAGACATAATCGGTCCTGTAGGTTGTCCTCGGATGTAATCGGTCCTGGAAAAGCTCACAGGTTATCCTTGGACGTAATCAGCCCTAATGTGATTCTATGCTAGAAATGGCTAGAGTGAAGTTTGAGTACTTCAGTCAGAAGCTTGGTGTTCTCCAGATCGAGGTTCCCTCCAAAGGAAATTGATGTGTCCATTGGCATTTCTAACATGGTGGAAGGCTGAGCTTCACATGGTCAGATGTAAGTGTAGAGATGCTCTGATGTGATTGTGGGTTGTGTTACCACATGATCAGTGCAGAGATATCTGATGTGATTGTGGGATATGTTCCCACATGATCATATATAAGTGCAAAGATGCTATGATGTGATTGTGGGTTGTGTTACCACATGATCAATGCAGAGATATTATGATGTGATTGTGGGATGTGTTCTCACATGATCAGTGCAGATCCATTCTAATGTAGTTGAGGAATGTGTTCCCACATGATCGGATGAAAGTACAACACCTTTCTGACATGATGAGGTCGGATGTAAGTGCAGAACCTTTCTGACATGATGAAGTCGGATGTAAGTGCTGTGCCTTTCTGACATGATGAGGTCAGATGTAAGTACAGAGCCTTTCTGACATGATGAGGTTGGATGTAAGTGCAACGCCTTTCTGACATGATGATGTCGGATGCAAGTGTAGTGCCTTTCTGACATGATGAGGTCGGATGTAAGTGCAGCACATTTCTGACATGATGAGGTCGGATGTAAGTGCAAATCCTTTCTGACATGATGAGGTCGGATGTAAGTGCAGAGCCTTTCTGACATGATGAGGTCGGATGTAAGTGCAGAGCCTTTCTAACAAGATGAGGTCAGATGTGAGTGGGAATTTTTGACATGGGTTTTTGATGTGTTCCTCCCATGGTTAGATGTGAGTGCTGGGTGTGCCTTTCTGACATGGTTCTTGGATGTGTTCCTCCCATGGTTAGATGTAAGTGCTAGGCGGGCCTTTTTGACATGGTTCATTCCATGGTCAGATATAAGTGTTGAAGATGATGAAGACCTACATGGAGGCTAGGCTTACAACCAACATGAAAAAGGGTTGTCTTTGTAGAACTTCCTGTGATGAGTAGAATTGAGAGATAGCACCAATGATGATCCAGCAGTGATGATCCAGACTTGATGATGATCCAGACTTGATGATGATCCAGTGATGATCCAGACTCGATGACGATCCAGTGATGATCCAGATCAAGTGATGATCCAAACTCAATGATGATCAAGTGGTGATCCAGATCAAGTGATGATGATCCATACTTGATGATGATTCAGTGACGATCCAGATCAAGTGATGATCCAGACTTGATGATGATCTAGAATTGATGATGATCCAATGATGCTCCAGATCAAGTGATGGTCTAGACTCGATGATGATCCAGTGATGATCCAGACTTGATGAAGATGACTTAATGATGAACATGACTTGAATATGAACATGACTTGAAGATGAAGATAACTTGATGATGATCTAAATGATACATAGAAGAAGACTTGTGCTGATAAATTGTGTAGAGAGAATACCTTTCTAGTTAAGAGGGAGTGTTGATGTATTTGTAACTTCAAAATGTATTCACTTGTATATCTTGTGTATTGTACCCCAATGTTTATTCCGAGAAGTATCTGTAATGTAATTGAGTCATGTCATGCCCCGATGTTCTGATCGGGAGATTCAATAATATAAACAATTCATGTAAAGTCATTGCGGTTAACCCTCCATTTTAAGTTGGGGCAATAGTCCCTACAATTGAGTAAGTTTAACCCCCCTTGTTGATCGGAGGGAAAAGTCCCCACAGTTGTGGGGCACTAGGGTTATTAGACTCTCCTAGAGAAGTGGGCCCTGGTAAGTAATTATTAGTGAGATCGACTTGTTGGAGTGGAAATTAAGTGAACGAAATAATATAAATAGAGAGTGAGCCTCTATATTTAACACACACACACTCAATCACTGGGGCACATGAGTGAGAGAGGAGAAGCTCTCTCAAGTGAGAGAGAGAGAGAACAACTATTGGAGATCATCTTTTATGTCTTTGGGTTTTACTGCTGCCATTGGTTCTCATTCTATCTCTGAGGAAGTTGCGGGTTTTTCTCCTTTATGGTTTCCCCGAGGAAAATTCTTTGTGTCTCTTGTCTCTTGTGATTTTTGCTGTGCATGTTATTCTCTCAGATAAGATCCTAGATCATATTGCTTAAATGATAAAAATCTAACATATCACGTTTCCTAAGGCATTAGAGGAAATTTCAACTCAAAATGGGCCTTTTAACTTTGATTCAAATTCCATGTCATCATGTGTTAGCCAATGAAATTGCTTTAAATTTGAAATACCATATAGGTATTAAACACTTTTTTAATATAAATTTGGGGATAGGTATCATAAAAAAAACTACTTTTTTTGTTTGTATTTTCGACATATCTCCCCGTGTTTTTACTCAAATTTCGATCGGGAGAGCTCGTTGGATGCAGAATTAAATTCCGCATCCAACGAGTACCCACTCGGCATACTTTTGACGGACCCCGCTACCCCAAAAACAAGAAATACCTGAAAAAATGTGATGATGACATCATCATCACGTTTTTTCAGGTATTTCTATTTTTTGGGGTAGCAGGGTTCGTCAAAAGTATGCCGAGTGGGTACTCGTTGGATGCGGAATTTAATTCCGCATCCAACGAGCTCTCTCGATCGAAATTTGAGTAAAAACACGAGGAGATATGTCAAAAATACAAACAAAAAAGTAGTTTCTTATTTTCTTCCTCCACAATTAATAATTATTATTTTATTATTTTAACTATTATTTTATTAATTCTTTTTAGGAGGCCCATTTTGAGTTGAAATTTTCTCTAATGAAGATTTAAAATAATAAAAAATGGCTACTGAAGAATTCGATTTGGGCTACTAAGGCAAGGAAATTTCATGGGATGAGTTTAGATGATGAGTGTGATGTCTTCCACTCCTTCTCCACCAATTTCAACACTTGGATGGACCCACATCCATCTCTCTGGCATATTTTATTATTTTCTAGAGCTTTTGGAGGCTCACGATTTCCTTAGAGAGGCACTATTTTGCATTTAAAAAATTATATTTATTTTATTGTGCCATGGGGACACACTAGGGGAGTTAGTTAACACCCCATTGACCCACCATGAGCTTTATTTATTTTTTATTGAGTGGGATCCCCTCTCCTAAGGTGATTTGGTCCATTGATATATTATATTATTGTATTGATCCTTGTACTCTAGCTCATCTCAACCGTTGATTAGAACATATTGATCTTTTAATCTTAACCACCCATTTGAAAAGTGGTTATGATTTTGGTATCTCTCATTTCTATTTAAAGGAGAGAGCTTCTCATTTGTAAGGGGTCTTTGGCTCTTGGATCTAGATAATAGAAAACTATTCTTGTGGAAATTTTTTGGATCTCCTTTGCATCTGGTGTTCTTAGATGATGATTGGAAAATCTATTTCTTCCTAAAATTTGGGTATTTTTTGTGAGATCTATATATTGTTGGGAAACATTGTCTTGTCTACATGAGGGCGACTTCAATTTGGGTGTTTTTGCAGGGGTTCCTCAACTCGCTTGGCTTGGATGCATTTTTTATTCGGGGGTTTTCATTAGCATCAACACCTTCTATGATTTCATCTTGCTATTTTTCTGTAGCATTTGTTCTTTTCTCATGATGCAACAAATCTGATATGGTTGATTTTTGTTGTGCAGGAGAGAGGGCGCAGTGGCTTCTTTGGGCAAAACGTTGGACATAGAAACTCCATCAAATATTGTCAAATTAATCGGGATAGGATAGATCATCACTATCAATGAATCTACAAGGTTTTCCTGGTAATATCTACAGGTTAGTGTTTCTCTTCTCGATCTCAATCCATTGACATCTTCATTTTCATCTTGAAACCC
>LPNX010289212.1:70853-89323 GCA_001517045.1 Pseudotsuga menziesii
TCCTTTGGCCCAAATCCCAAAGCACGAATCTTCAAACCCTAACGCTACCCTTCCCTTTACCTCTTTCTCTTGCATTTTGAACTTTTCCTTATGGTTCAGGTGCTTTGACGTTGTCATACCTTATTTCGAGTCTGTCCGTCAGTACTAGGTAGCCCCAATCCCATTTTTACCTTCCCTGCATTGGTCACATTTCCCAAGGTAGTGGACATCTTCATCTTTTGCTAGTACCCTAATCCCAGATCTAGTATTGGGCTTATAGGTCACTTGTGTCTTGGAATTGGATCAAATATCGCATATCATTAACCCTGATCCATGCCCTACTTCACCTAGTGATGTCATCCATAGATCTAGGGTTTCCTTCACCTTACACCTTACGTACTTCAAGTCCATTTGATCTGATTTGGTGTTTAGGTCTAATCTCTCCTGTTGGGAGTAGATCTGGGTCTTCCCCATTGTTGTCTTGGGCTAAGATAACATCAAGTGAAGATTTCCTTGATTGGCGTGATAACCATCTAGTTGGGAGCCGAGGCGATCTTGGTTCTACCTCTTTAGTTGATTTTCCCTCTACCGTCCATCTTGGATCCACCTCATAGAGGAAACTACAAGTTTGGTGATAATAGGTACATTGGGAATCATTTACATTAATGGTGATCTCCCTCACACTTGTTAACAGTTCTCATCATTGACTGATAATCAAGTGGTTTCCACCATGTTCGACATCAAAACATTGTAATCACATGGATAGAATCGTACTTTGTGGAAGATGAGACGAAGACCCTGGGTATCTGTTAAGCATTCATTGCTTTCCCCAGGTGGCAATGGAGTATTTGTATGAGTCCTAGCATGGATCCACATTTGTATGTCCGTTTCTGTGCTCAGATTTGCGTCTGCGTGACATAGATCTATGTTTTATGTCTGGTAGCTATGTCCAAGTTTGAGTTTGTTTCACATGGATCTATAATGTATTATGGTATCCATTTTTATTCATCTCTCTCATGGATTTTCTTTTGTATTGGTCAGCAGCCATGTTGTGAGTCATTTGGGACAAGTATCAAAATGTAAAAGGTGCTGCAGAAATTTTGTGATGCTTGAGAAGTTCTAACCATTGGACCTTTGCCTCGGGACTACACCTTCTTCTAGCAAAGTATTTTTCCTATCGTTTCCCTCTAGACATCATACTTTGGGGGTCATTCTGTTACACCTAAATCTCGTCACCATCATGTCAGGAGATAGGTATTCCCTTGCCTGCTCCAATCCCTCAGAGTTTGTCCTAGAGAAATGAAAGGAGAAAATTATTCCCTTGTATTTTTCCTTGTTTTGAGCCAATAGGCGCTCCTTTTCCACTGATAAAAAGCATTACCTAAGTCAGCAACGCTCCTTTTACATGTGAAAATGGAGGTGTCACCACCCTTTTCCTTCCTGAAAAGGGCATTACCCCCTTAACACCTCCTGTTCACTTCATTAAAGGTATGATGCTCGATTTTAAAGGAAAAAAAGGAAGCTTCGAGAGGCTTCTCAAAGCTTGCCTTCATGGAGCCTCATCGCTACGGTTTAGGAACACCTAGAGCTCAAGATCCTTCATTTTTAGATCTTCCTTCCACCTCATCCACCATTTCCTCAACCATCCCTATCCTCCCATTCCATTAAATATTGGCTCATCCCCCATGGGAAAGGGGAGGGAGAATTGTGTTGAACACCCAACCTCTGCCAAAATAATTATTGAGCTATTGGAGGCAAGGTGAAGTTAGAGGCAATGAGCCATTGGAAGGAACTCTCAACACCAAGGCATAAAGGTTGTAGTCTCTCCAATATTTCTAATAAAAAATGTCTTTTCTTTTCCATATTTACTGTATCATTTGTATGTATTGCTTGATTCCTTTGTCACAAGCATAGATCTAGTTTATTATCTTGTATGCTATCTTCTTTCTCTTGTTTTATTCAATCTTTAACAGGATCTTATGCAGTAATAGAGGAGAAATCTTCAAGGACGGTGAGGACAACCTTCAAGAGAAGTATTGATGCATTATATTCAAGTAATTAACCAGATCTAGGGGAAGTTTAACATTTGGGTTTGTGTTTTGTTCTATACCTGTATCATTCAAATCTAGGGAAACAGTTCATGTCCGCATGAGGTGAGAATTTACATCCCACAATGTTGTCATCTACTACATGCTGGATCATGTATATCCATATGGAATACATTACGGACTTCCCTTCAGGTCTCGATATTGCATCCTAGACATCATTCTTCTTGAACTGGTATTCTCCTTCCCTTTCTTCTTGGCTACTTCTTCATAGCTGGAAGGTTCTTCATCAATGATGTAGCTCGACAGTGTCACATAACTAGAGTGTCTCTAAGGCCTCTTTCTTTATTTGAAAGTATCTTCATATTATTCTTCATCTTGGATTCTTTCTTGAACTATCGTCACTTGTTCTTCGAAACAAGTCTTCATCCTTGTTTTCTTGTAGGCGATTGTATGTGATCTTTCCTACAAGTAAAATGTACCATTTGTATGATTAGAAACATTTCATAATGCATATTCATAATGGTAAATTCTTATGCATAAAGATATAATCATGCAACTATTTTAGCCAATACAACATTCATCAATATCTCACGGAAAATTTCTAGATGCCTTCCATCTCCACCAAGACATCATTGAGATTGTGCACTAATCCAATATGTCAGCAAAGAGGTTTCATTCTAGATTAGTAGCAATGGAGAGTTGTATAGAACCATGAGCTAATTACCCATCACATGCATATTAGTAGTATACTGTCATTAATGCAAACATTCTATCATGCATAATACATCAACTGAGTATAAACAAATGCATAACAAAACAATATCATGAAATGACAATTGAATACTAATCTTTATTTGTTTCATGGGTAGTGTCATTTTTGATCCTTTTGCTTCATCATCTTCTTCATTCATCATTTCTTATCCAAATGCTAAGATGGATAAGGGGTTATTCAAGAATTGAGTCCTTCATATTCCTCATCACTTGAGGAATCTTCTTTGAATCGTGAGCGCTTGATCTTTAGTTGCTCCCATCTTCTCTTTCCTTATTATGGGTTGAGCTTCATCTTATGTGTGCTCTTCCTAGAGTCTATTGAAAGTAATCACTTCCTTATGGAAGACATTCCTTGAATGAATGAATCCCATGATCCTAGGAGTGCATTCAAGGTGGTTGTCATAAATTCTGCATTCTCCTTCGATGCTTTGTCATAGCATCGAACACTTACTTTTGGTGTCTTCAGGGATGACACATGAGGGATGATATGATCTCTAATAGAATCTACAATGATTCTCTTGGCTCTAGCCTTAGCCTCATCTCCCTCTATCTCCTAGAACTTCCTTACTGAAATACTGATCCAAGTCAATTTCTTGAAGGATCATGGAGTTCCTACACTTCATCTGATTTATATTCTTTTCTTAAAATAGCTTGGACAAGGAATCAAACATATCCTTAGGTGTCTTAAGGAAAGAAACTTGTGGTATAAGGTGATGGAATCAACAATAATCCTCTTGGCCTTGACCAAGTTCTTCTTGTGTAAGGCTTTAACCTCATCTCCTTCTAGAATTAGAACCTCTCCACTTATGTAGGTGTCCAATTCATTTCCTTCAAGAACCACGTAAATCCTATACTTCCATGCTTGGAGATTTTCAGTTTCACCAAGCTTGTCATCAAGCTGTTGTGATAGGACAATTGGAAATGAGAACCTCAAATGTAAATAGAAAAATATTAGATCTTACTGATTTGAGGTGTCCATCCTGGTTCTGGATCTAGATGATCTAGGGTTTGTCAAAGAAACCCTAATTTTCAAAACTTGGAATCTTTTAGATCTGATTGGATATATAGATGCTCCTTCTCAAGGTTATCTGTCCAATGTACTCCCTTTCTGAAAATAGTGGAGGGAAGCTCCTGGAACATGAATCCCTAGTTTTCCAATTTCCTCTGTAGAAATGCATGATATTTTTTATGTGCTATCTTCAAAATTTCTTCTCCTGTGTGTTTGAATTGGTTTCACCAATTGGGACTTATGAGAGATTTCCCAAGGTGAATTATTTCAGGATTGTTGAGTATAGTGAACTTGTATGGAATTCCATGTGTCCCTGTTTCATATTTAGGGTTTGAAACTTTTACCACAGATAGTACAGTCCATGCCCTATCTAGAACAGTTTGCAAAATTTCATTTGGACCTTTTCATCCCAAGATATAGCAATTCTCCCTAGGTGTCCTGTTTAGGGATGAATCCCGGAAGGGGCTAGAACCCTAATTTGGAGGAATCATATCTCCCAGAATATAATGAATCTATGGCTGAAATTTAAAAAAAAGGTACATAATTATTTTATCTTTGACCTGGGAAAATTTCGGCCCTTGAGACTGCGTCAATCTTGAGATATAGCAAATGTACCAAAACTACCAGTTTTAGTATTTTAGGGTTTTTCAGGCTCGGGGTCAAACTAGGGTTTGACTTTCCTGGAGTTTTACCCAACCAAAAATATTGAACTTGGTCTCTAAACTTAGATTTTGATGAGGAGAGCGATCCTTATATGCTAGGATCACTAAAAAATTCCTCTTCTGTGAAAAGCCCTAATTTCCCGCAACAAAAACTGAAAATGCCCGAAATAAAATTCTGCTTCGACAGAAGGATGCTCCCTTCAATGGAGATTTATCCTAGCATTATTTTTCTGATGGATTGTGGAGAGAGACCCAAAAAGTAAGAAGCCCTAGATTCTGTAGCTGCAAAGTGTCTTATTCTCAGGTTAGCTCTGATACCATGTTATATTTTTATCATTTAAGCAATATGATCTTATGATCTTATCTGATAGAATAACATGCATAGAAATCAATCACAAGAGAAAAAATACACAAAGATTTTCCTCAGGGAATCCATAAAGGATAAAACCCCACAACTTCCTCAAAGATAGAATGAGCACCAATGACAACAATAAAACCCAAAGACATAAAATATGATCTCCGAGAGCTGTTCTCTCTCTCACTTCCGTGATCACTTCCTCTCTCACTCATGCACCCTAGTTGAGTGAGTGTATGTGACTATGTGTTAAATAGGGAGGCTCACTCTCTATTTATACTAGTTTCAACTTGACAATTACTTACCAGGGCCGACATCTCTAGGAGAGTCCAATAACGCTAGTGCCCCACAACTGTGGGGAATTTTCCCTTTGATCAACAAGGAGGGTTAAAATTAACTCGATTGTGGGGATTATTGCACCAACTTACAATGGAGGGTTAACCTAAATGACTTTACATGACTTTATTATATTAATGAATCTCCCGATAGAAACATCGTGGTACAATGAAATACAAATGATTCTCCTGATAGGAACATCGGGGGTAAAATATAAGATATACAAGTGAATACATTCCAAAGTTATGAATACATCAACAATACAGGTTGTTATGACTCTTTCCAAAACAAATCCCAAGTCACAATTTCGACCCTTGGGGAAAATGCACCAAATCTTCTCCCAATGCAATAAAAATGAGTAAAATGGCTTCCAATTCTAGAGTAATGAACATGAGTCTTGAAATACACATTAATTATAGTCCATCCATAATATATTTATTAGATATACATTCCTCCATTTGAAATAATAAGCATTACCATGGCATATATCAAAATGGAGTGGAAATGGTCATTGTTTGCTCATTAAAAGTCATTTTGACATACAAATATTGGGAGTTTCGACTTGAAAATTTCTGAGAATGAAGAATAGAGAATATTGAACTAATTACAATCAGAAATAGACAATGAAAGTCTCTCCCAATTCAAAATCACCAGCATTACAATGGTTCACAATAAGATAGTGGGGAAATGACACTATTTCTTCATTGTTCAACATTTTTACATGAATTCTTTGGGGTATTTCGACCTGAGAGTATTTTGAACATGAAATACAAAGCATTTACATCAAAATACAAAATACTGGAGCAAGAGAAGCTCCCTCAAAGAGATGGATAGCTCACCAAGTGCGCCTCACTCCATAGAGTTGAAATATGGTGAGAAAACTTGAGATGAATGGAAGAACAAGATGATATTGAGATGTCGATAAGATTCCTATAGCTTGCACCTGTAACTTATGACTCCATTGAATCTCCTTGAAAGACCTGAGTGGCCTCTCCAAATAACCAATTAGGATGGGAATCTTTCACCCTCGAAATTGGCTAAGGCAAGGAACTAGTCATCCACTAGCTCTCTCTTCACAAACCCAAATTCATCAAATGATAAAAAATATTATTCTCATGGATGATCCCTGTAATGTCCCAATTTCAAAATTTTATTAAATGACCCATTTTTCCACTTTTTCCCCAATTTGGACCTTAATTAGTTTTGATGTCTAGACCTCCAAATTGGCCCAAATGCTCCCAAATTTTCTCTAAAGATACACGAATGATATTATAAATTAAATATGATTTTAATATATATTTAATTACCCCCCAATTACTTCTATTTTTTTTTAATGTTCTGTTCAAAGTAGGATTCTTTACTAGCAAATTGGGGCTCCAATTCCCCCTCGGTAATTGCCGGAAATGGATTCACAAATGATCCCAAAGTCACTCGAATTTATGAAAATATTCTGGGGATGTGTAATGGAACTTTTCAAATTCTAATATGCATCATGTTTCAGTTTATACAGGCTGTTATGACTCTTTCCAAAACAACTCCCAAGTCACAATTTCGACCCTTGGGGAAAATGCACCAAATCTTCTCCCAATGCAATAAAAATGAGTAAAATGGCTTCCAATTCTAGAGTAATGAACATGAGACTTGAAATACACATTAATTAAATTCCATTCATCATACATTTATTAGATATACATTCCTCCATTTGAAATAATAAGCATTACCATGGCATATATCAAAATAGAGTGGAAATGGTCATTGTTTGCTCATTAAAAGTCATTTTGACATACAAATCTTGGGAATTTCAACTTGAAACTTTCTGAGAATGAATAAAAGAGAATATTGAATGGATTACAATTATAAATGGACAATGAAAGGCTCTTCCAATTCAAAATCATCAGCATTACAATGGTTCACAACAAGATAGTGGGGAAATGACACTATTTCTTCATTGTTCAACATTTTTACATGAATTATTTGGGGTATTTCGCCCTGAGAGTCTTATGAAAATGAAATACAGAGAATTTAAATTAGAATAAAAAATACTGGAGCAATAGAAGATCCCTAAAAGAGATGAATAGCTCACCAAGTGCGCCTCACTCCATAGAGCTGAAATATGGTGAGAAAACTTGAGATGAATAGAAGAACAAGCTGATATTGAGATGTCCATAAGCTTCCTGTAGATTGCACCTATAACTTATGACTCCATTGAATCTCCTTGAAATACCTGAGTGGCCTCTCCAAATCACCAATTAGGATGGGAATCTTTCACCCTCTAAATTGGCTAAGGCAAGGAACTAGTCATCCACTAGCTCTCTCTTCACAAACCCAAATTCATCAAATGATCAAAAATATTCTTCCCATGGATGATCCCTGTATTTTATAAAAATTATTGGTATTTTAAGGATCCAAATACATCCATAAACCAAAGACAAGTCGAATTGTTGTCGCTGCTCATGCTATGCCATGTGGCCTCTCTCTTCACCTTCCCTCTTCTCCCAAATTTGAGTAGGAGCTTCTTGGCCTTCTCCAACTCCCAAATTCGACCTCTAAGATGCTCTATTCAAGCCTCAAATGTCATTATGTCTATATTTCAACCTTCATATCTGAATTCTGTCACAACTGTCATAGATTCTCCATCATTGGTGTCATAGATGTCATAAATGTAAGGGGAATCTAGCCAAGTGTCCATGAAATTTCCATTTGGCTCTTCCTCTCGCATGTAAGTTACAATTCATCCCAAATTCGACCTATGAAGTATATGGACAAGTATATTAACTTCATAATCCATCCCAAAACATTAGGCTTCCCATAGATTTGAAATTAAAAGAGGAGGATGCCATTTAACATAGGAATTCTAGCTTGAGTGGGCCCCATAATCTCCATGTGTCTCCATTCTCCATAGTCATTTCAATTTTCTCTTAAATTTCTTTAATAAGATACATTATTAAATATTTATCCTCTTCTAATGTGTAAACATCATTTATTATCCCCCTTATTCCAAATCTCAAAACTTCCACCCCCAACCTAGGAAACTAGTGATTTTCCTCCTTGAAAATTATTTGACTTTTAGCATCCATTTGACAACTTTCATGAATACGAAAAATGTGATTTGGCCATTGTGACCCAATGAAAAATTTGGGACATTACAGACTCCCACGATTTGGGTCTCTGATTTTCTCGAACAAGAGTTGTCATCGAAAAATGAATCAAGGGTTACATAGAGTGAACTCAATGTGCAACGTGGGATGGTGTGGTGAAAGGTGTAGGAATATGGAATTTCGAGGGTTCCAAAGTGTAAGAGTTGTGTAGTGTTAAAAAGTTAAAATTAGTTGTGGGGAGACCTTCACAATGTATTTATAGGATGATCAAATATTTTCTTTCCCATGGTATTGGTTCATGGTTTTTCATAATGTATGGTATTTATCCATGGTTTTTGACCCATTCTCATTTTAGGGTTTTTTGTTTCTTTTGGGGAGAATGCGGGTTATGTTGCAATAAATTCCCAACTTCCCTGTATTTATGGGGGAAGGAATTATGATGTTTTGGACTAATTTTGGTGGAATTTAATTGTGAAGGTAAAAATGAAGGAAATAATGGTGGGATTATAATGTATAACTATGGTTTGGACCATAGAGAGCTATGTGGAAAATTGTTAGTGTTAGCATATTGCCACATGATGTGGGAGGGAAAGATCTCATTGTATGGACGACATGCATCATAGGATCAAGGGAGAAATGGTGACAATAGTGGAGAAACTGAAGAAAACTATGGAGGAGTTGGAGGGTCCTCATTCGAACTGCAATGTCTTTTTATTTGTATTACTTCTCAAAAATTGATGAGGTACATATAATCTTAGACATATATATGGATGAGGAGGGCATACCAATTCTTGTATCAATGTCTCAATATACAAATGGGCATCAAGGATCAAAAAATGGGAGGTGATCAATACAAACAACTAGAAGTATATAATGGTGACCTTAATGGGAGGATCAATACAAATATAGATCTGAAGAATTGCTACATAGAAACAATGGAATTCTGTTGGATGCAATGTCATAGTTGATGCTTTGTTAAATTTGAAGGTGTAAACAACTGTATGGAATTAATGAATGTGAGCCAGAATATCTAAGGTATAATAAACAATATATGATACCAAAGATATACATAAGCATGATACTGAGACTCACCAATGTGCTAGAGTTGGGTGACAACCGAGGTCTTTGACCAAATAATGAAGGAACCAATACCTTGTACGGATATCAACGGTATGATAATGTAGCTGAAGTCGAGCACATGAGACACAACCAACCCAAAAGGAACTAAGGAATCCTTTCAAGTGGTCCAAGGAGCTCATTAATGAGGTGGATGAAACCAAGATACATGGACCTTTGGGTCTATCCTCTGGAATAGATGCATTAACATCGAGAGAGGTAGAACTACAACTACCAAGGAAATGAGGTTTCCTTGATAGAAGCACGAGGGGGATAACTAGAGTCATGGAATCATAATGGGATTGAGACACTGAATGGGGAGTATGGGGGACTCAAACTTCCTTTGTTCAGAGTATAACGATAGGGATGACCTAGCAGCAGATGAAATTGACTCATGGGGAGGGAATCATAGCTGTGTAGTTGGGGAGATGACTACAATCATGGACACTTGGGGAAGTAACTGGACAAGTGATATCCATGGGATCCAAGCGAGACTCATTGCAGATTACTCTGAAAAAAGGAGACCCAATGGGGGAAAGCTGCCATAATGTGGGATGATATGCAATATATGTGGGCACTGAAAGGCACCATTTGGGCCTTCTTCATAGTTTAAGGAGCTCAAATATGGGATAGAAGTATGCTCAGTATGATACCGTCTCGTGAATTTTTGTCGAGACCAAGATTATAAATGCTCGATGGTGTTTTCATGTTTAGAGAGTCTGAAAACATGAAGAAGAGTCCAATGGGGTCTATTTTTTGTATAGTAGTCTCCTAAGCTTGAAAAAGGATAAAAGTGTACAAAGGAGAACTTTCCAAGATAAAAGGGGAAAAGAGACTTATTTTCCGTAGGTAGGCCAACCAGGTCGAAAAAGATTAAACCTATGTTGGTTGGATGGTCATTCAAATAATTTTATGAGCATGAACGAACCAAGTTTGCTCGATACTCTTTTCTTTATGAGAGGGGTGGAAAAGAGTTAAATACAACCCATAAGTGATGTTTTTCGTAAGTTATGGTCCCAATGTCCAAAAAATAATAAAATGATACAAAGGGAACCGTTCCTAGTTGGAAAGTGCTAGGGTGGTCATTTTATTTAATTAATCTACATATTCTGAAAAAGGGATAAATTATGAAACACATATGCCCTTTAAAATTATTTAACATGCATGAAAGAAAGAAAGCGTGCTCGCCAATCTTTCCATTCTTTAAGGAGTCAGAAAAGAGCTTAACAGAAACTTCGTAATGGTCAATCAAGCAAGGAGAAAGTGTTCGATGTACTGAAAGGGGTGATGTTGGGATCATGGCTGAAATGAAGAAGAAATAACAATGGAACACTGTTGGGGCCTCCTTGCGGGATGATGAATGGTGGTAAACCAACCAAAATTTTGCAGTATGGATGGAACCGATGGCTCGTAAACATGCCAATACATAAGGGGTACCACACGAGCCTCACATGAGGTGGTGGTGTGAGATGAGGATCATGGAGGGAGGCGGCTTGGTAGGTAATTTCTTCACCCAATATATTTTTGAACAGTGGTGGAAAGTTCCTATCCTTATAGAGGATTATCCATACACAAGCATGGACTACCGAGGAGATCCATAGATGCCTTGACCTCCTAGACAGGCCTAGGGACCAGATGGTACATATACATGAATTTTTGTGGTTTCATTCATATTTATTTTACTAGAACATTGGTAGATAGATAATACATGTGGTTGATACTAATGATATACTATGTGTATGTGCAGACGTGGGACTACGCCCTCCAACGAAATACCAATGATGTAGGGGTAGGATGGAGGGGTTAGATCCACCCACTCATGGGAACATGAGGTGGGAGATTTATATGCTAGAATCACTGGGTGTGGATGTGGAGAGATTATTTTTAATGTACCTAAGCCAAAATTACTAAGGGAATAGGCACAATAGCTTAAAGAGGCAAGAAAAACACTAAAATTTGGCTTCCAAGTAGGTAGAAGGATTTGGAACTTAAGGAAGGGTTTTATGGAAGGTCTCTGGTCTCTGGTATCACAAGGTATATTTTTGTAAAGTATTCAGAAAAATTCATACGTCTATTTGGAAAATAAAATCTCCGAAAATGGAAATTACTAGATTGAGACTATGCAGGAAGGTGATTTTCAAGTTTCCCAAAACCACCCTTTATGCTCACTATTTTCTGGAAAGAGGGTATGCTCTAGTCCAATTTTGTCTTATATACTTGTAGGTACCTTGATATATGCATTTGGACAACCAAAATTTATTTTTCCAATTCGAAAGTGAAAACTAGTCATATTTAACCCCACAAAGAGCATATGCAATTTTCAATGATGCACAAAGACACATAAAATCTGAAAAATAAATCAATATTGATTATTATATTGATTTATAAGTTCAAAATACACCAAATATCATTTTCTTCATCCAATGTATTCCAATGGCTCTTCTACAACAAGGTTTCTTCACTAGAACACCCAAAATTACATAGAAATCTCGACGTCAACAAATGTGACATATGTTTTTCCACCAACACAACACACCAAGTACCACTACTGTCAAAATATGCAGAAAACATAGTGAATGTGTCTAATTAATCCACTCTTCAATATAAATTTGAGGGTCCCATCTCCCTCATGGATAGCAAGGGGCACATCTTCGAAGCTGTAGATGTTGCTTCAAGCAAACTCATAATAATTTCAATATAAAAATTATCCTTCCCTTGGAAGTGTGATAGATGATGTTTATAAATAATTAGAGGAACCCAAAAACCATGGGAAAATACCATGGGTAATAATAAACCACGTTCCCCCAAAATATCAACCACTTCCAACTCTTTTGAAGAGATCTAGTCAAAGATGATTGGGTTTGACAATTTCTTTAATGAACCTATACAAGTGCTCCCCCCTTGGTGTTAGGATATTTAAAAACTTGGGAGTTAGTTAATATCAACTTGTGTAATATATCCTTTAGGTAAAAGTGTGTTTTTTTAGTATGCATTTGTAAATATTCGAATCCGACGGTCACGATATGTTCTAGACATAGAGTGATCCGACGGTTCAACTTCTCTTAGATCATACCTACCATTGATCCATGGCTTAACACCTGATTGGTCTATGATCTCTATTTAAAGAGCATAGAGGGTCCTTGTCTAGTTGATCGATTATGAGAAGCTCATGTAACTTTCTTTATTTTGCATAATAAATTGCTCTAAGTAACTATTTTGCTGGGTCCATGTACTGTTTCCCTCTCGAGGGTTTTAACCACGTGAAAAACATCGGTGTGTTGATCTATGATATATTTGTGTGAAGTAGTTGCTCAAGGTTTTCAGTCTTTTGGGAGTACCCTGTGTACCCGAACATGGTATCAGAGCGTTTATGAAGAGCCATTTTCGGTTTTGATCAAGATCTGAACCGATGTTGCCAAAAATTTGAAAGGGTTTCTGGTTTTGGATTTCTGTGCATTTGTGGCCTATGGGAGCTATTCCATTGCATCTAGAGTGCTATTTCCATTGGGAAATAGTTTTTGTTTCATCGAAAACTATTTTCGTTTGTTCCAGAAACACCCATTTTGGCAAATCTGAAGGTATAATGTTACAGTGACGGATTTGTTTTTTTTTTTTTTTTAAATCTCTCATATTTTATCAATTTTATTATTAGATCGTTAGTGTTTTAGTCTCAGACTGTTGCCTTCCCTGGCTGCGTATGCTCTTTGCCGTGCACCTTGCACGATCGCGGCGAATCAGAAACAGTAAGGGAAAGTTTTTATCTTGTCTTCTCATCTACGTATGCTCTTTGTCATGCACCTTGTGTGATCACGACAAATCAGAAACAATGAGAAAACTTGAAAACGTAGACTTTCCGAGTAAGTTAACCAAGATCTAACCCCATTGTGAGGAAATTTTTTTTTTTGTTTCTTGTTTTTCGTTTTTTTTTGTGATTTGTAGGAAAAGAAGGAAAGCACGGAGAACGAGAGAGAATAGTTAAAAAATAAAGCCTCCTTTCTCTTTCCATTCTTTTACGTACCTTTTAAACTTAGCTAACTTGGCTCAAACTTGCTTTATTCCTTAATAGGTCTTGAGTTCAAGTCTTATTAAGCTACTTTTTAGTGCATGCAATTTCTATTTTCAAGTTACTTTATTGTAAAAGTGCATCTCAAATAAATAAAATAAAATAAAAAGTGAGTCACAGAAGTCTTTTAATTTATTGCTGCACTATTTAAAAGTAACATTATTGTAAAAGTGAACATCACTTATTCTACAAAAAGTGATTCACTTAAAATCAACTTTATTGTAAAGTGATTGTCAAAGGTTGATCTTGGGAAGAGGGGGGTTCTTTTTTTTTTAATTGGTCAAGTTAATATCTGCCACGCCACTATTGGGGAAATCTTCAACATTTTCTTTGATCAAGCATAACTTCATCATCCAGAATCAGTTTTCAATGCCGTTTAAAAAAAAAAAAACCGCATATTTTTTCGAGCTCTTTGCATCCAGACAGTTAGTTTCTGTTCTTTCAGCCATTATTTTATAGTATGGCCGCCCCTTGTGATATTATACTTACAAGTTCTAACTATTTCTCATGGAAATCTTGTATGGAGGATGTTCTACGAAGTAGGGGACTTTTCAGGATAACCTTAGGGAAAGAAACAGAACCCACTGATGATGATAAGAAAATTAAATGAGCAAATATATGTGCTGAAGCTCGTGGATTGATTGGGATGTCAATCTCTACTGATTTGCGATTCCACATATCTAGAATTGATGAACCTGCTATAGCTTGGGAAAATTTGGAATCTATGTTTGGTAAACACAATGAAATTCGGGGTCATCAACTTGAGAATGAGTTGATTTCCTTGAATCCAAATGATTTTTCATGCATTCAAGACTATTTATCTAAGTATAAAACTCTTAGACTCTTATGTGCAGAATGAAAGATTAAGAAAGAAGAAAAACAATGTATTTATCATATTCTTTCCAAACTTGGACCTGTATATTTTGATTTTGTATCTACGTTCTACTCCATGAAAGAATCCTTGACTGCAGCTAGCTATCAAGAGCCTAGTCTTAAATCCTTTTGTGATTCCTTAATTAGAGAGCAAGATAAGCTCATTCATCTTGGAATAATTAACAATGCAGATACATCTCGGAAAGCCTTATTGTCCCAACATAAAGAAAAGTCCAAGCCTCCCAAGAAACAGATTTTTTGCAATAATAAGCCAAACAACAAGGGTCCCAAACCCTCTCAGTCAGCTCCTTCTTTAAAAAATGACAAAGGATCCAAACCAAAAGGAAATAAGACTGAGCATCATTGCAATTTTTGTGGAAAAGATAATCATGATGAATCTAAGTGTTTCAAGAAGATGACAGCCTTGGAAGCAGCAATGAAGAAGCACCACATCAGCATAGATTCATCTTTAGAATCTAACTCTCATGGACATGAACTTTGTGCTTCTGGTTACTCTTATACTGCATCTTCTTCTTCTACTTCAAATGAATGGCTCATTGATTCTGGAGCATCTTATCATATGGCTAAGAATCAAGCCATCTTTTCTACTATGCATGAATGTAACACCAAACAAATATTTGTTGGTGATGATAGATCTCTAAGTGTTGTAGGTTCTGGAACAGTTCTAGTAGAAAATGGTCATTTCAGTGATGTACTATGTGTTCCAAAAATTTTCTGCAATTTGTTATCAGTCTATCAAATTACTCATTCAGGTGAAGGTAAAACTATGACGTTTACACCTCACCAAGTTGTAATCAAGGATTTTAAAAATCCTCAAAATGTCTTTGCTACTGGAACTGTTGATGATATTACCAGGTTGTACAAATTTAACAAATTTGGGTCATCACCTTTTCCTTCAGTTTTTGTTGCTCATAGTGATAACTTGAGCAAACTTTGGCATGAGCGATTTGGTCACTTAAATTATCACTCATTGCAACAACTATGTAAAGAGAATATGATGACTGGTGTTCTGATGGTATCTTGTAAGGATGGTGTTTGTTCTGGTTGTGTACTCGAAAAACATCATCGGGATAGTTTTGACAAACGTGCTTCTTGGCACGCCTCGGTTCCCTTGGAGCTTGTGCATAGTGACTTGTGTGGTCCTCTTCCATCTGCTTCCTTTTTTGGTTTCAAATATTTCTTAACTTTCATTGATGACTACTCCAGATGCACTTGGGTTTACTTCCTAAAACTTAAGAGCAAAGTATTTAACATGTTCTTGGCCTACAAGGCCCTTGTTGAAAAACAATCTGGTCATCAAATCATTAAGTTAAGATCTGACAATGGAGGAGAATATGTTAACAACAAGTTCACTACTTTCTGCACTGAATAAGGAATCCAACAACAACACACTGTTCCATATACACCACAACAAAATGGTGTAGCTAAACAGAAGAACCACACTTTAAAAGAAATGGCTAATCGTATGATCCAATCTAAGGGACTAAATCTTCAATATTGGGCTAAGGCCATAAATTGTGCAAATTACATAGTTAATCACACACCCACTAAATTGAAGCATGCTCATGTTCCTCCAATCGCACCAGCACCAATACTTCCTCGATGGGTCCGTTCAACAAGTGAAGCAGCTGGCGATCTTGCCGATGATTCTAGAGATAAACGTCGAACACGTTCTCAGTTTTAGTGAGCCTCTTCTCTTTTAGCTCAAGTTTTTGAGAATCATGATCCAGAAACTTTTGCAGAAGCTTCAGGAAATCTAGATTGGGATGCAGCTATGGATGAAGAATTTCATTCCTTAATGGCGAATGATACTTGGGATCTTGTTCCTCTTCCAAAAGGAATAAAACTTGTTAGATGTAAATGGGTCTACATAACTAAGTATGCATCAGATGGAAGTGTTGAAAGACATAAGGCAAGGTTAGTTGCCAAAGGTTTTTCCCAAGTTGAAGAGATTGACTACAATGAAACCTTTGCTCCTGTCATAAAAATTAATTCCATCCACCTTGTTCTTTCCCTTGCATCCTCACATAACTAAGAAGTCCATTAAATGGATGTCAAGTCTGCCTTTTTACATGGTGATTTACAGGAGGAAATTTACATGGAACAACCTCTTGGATATGTTCAAGATAACTCTATCCTTGTCTGTCTCCTTAAGAAATCCTTATATGTCCTTAAGCAAGCTCCTAGAGCTTGGTATGCAAAAATGGATAGCTTTCTCCTTGACACTGGTTTTTCTAGATGCCATTCTAACCTCAATGTCTATACCAAGAAAGTAGGAAACCATATCATCATACTTGTTCTTTATGTTGATGATCGTATCCTTACTGGTAGTGACCCGAAACTTATAACCCATGTGAAATATAGTCTTAAGAAAAAATTTGAAATGTCAGAATTAGGACATTTGCATTATTTTCTTGGTCTCCAAGTCTTGCAAACCAAAGAAGGAATATTTCTTTCCTAGTCTAAGCATGCTTGTGACCTTCTTCGTCGCTTCCACATAGAAGATTGTGAACCAGCCCCTTCTCCCTTCCAGTCTGGAGTCAAAATTTCTGCCACTTGTACTTCCCTTGAAGTAGATGCCACCTTGTATCACCAGCTTGTTGGTAGTCTTTTATACTTGACTCATTCCCGTCCTAACCTTTCCTTTGCCATTGGTCGTGTTGCCCGTTATATGCAAACTCCTCATGAAATTCACTGTAAAGTAGCAAAAAGAATACTTCGATATATTCGAGGTACAATTCAGTTTGGGATTCATTATAGTACAGGGGGGGAACCTTTGTTGGTTGGTTTCACTGATTCAGATTGGGCCGGCGATCCTGATGATCGAAAGTCTACTGCAGGTTATGTTTTCAGTCTGGGATCCGGACCTATCACTTGGGCTTGTAAGAAACAACAAGCTCTTTCTCTTTCTTCAGCAGAAGCAAAATATCGAGCCGTAGTTAATGCTAGTCATGAAGCTTTATGGATTTGACAGATCCTTTTAGAGTTTGGATTCGAGCAGCATCAGCCTACTCCACTTTGGTGCGACAATCAAAGTGCCATCAAGCTTGCCAAAGATCCAGTTCTACATCAACGTAGCAAACACATTGAGCTACACATGCACTTCATCAGAAATCTTGTTCATGATCGTGTTCTTGAAATTCTCTATTTCCCTACAGATGATCAAGTTGCAGACATCTTCACCAAGTCTCTTACATAAGCAAAGTTTTCTAAACTTCAATCTATGTTAGGAGTTCAGGAATGTGTCTTTAGGGGGCATAGGCTCTAATGCCTCCTTCCTTCTCCTAATAGTGTCACTTTTGTAAATCCTTCAATCCTATCCCAAGTTGTTCTTAAGGGGGGATGTTATAATATTTAGACACTTAGGAGTTAGTTAAGATCAACTTGTGTAATATATCCGTTAGGTAAAACTATTTTTATTTAGTATACATTTGTAAATATTCTAATTCGATGGTCATGATATGTTCTAGAAATAGAGTTATCCGATGGTTCAACTTCTGTTATATCATACCTACCATTGATCCGTGACTTAATACCTGATTGGTCTATGATCTCTATTTAAAGAACATAGAGGGTCCTTGGCTAGTTGATCGATTATGAGAATCTCATGTAAATTTCTTACTTTTCCATAATAAATTGCTCCAAGTAGCTATTTGGCTGGGTCCATGGAATATTTCCCTCTCGAGGGTTTTAACCACATGACAAACATTGGTGTGTTGATCTGTGATCTATTTGTGTGAAGCGGTTGCTCAAGGTGTTCGGTCTTTTGGGAGTACCCTGTGTACCCATGTTAGTTTTTCAACATTTAAGCTAGCATTATGTTAGGATCTTTTCACTGAGAGAATAACAAGCACATCAATAACATAAGCACATCACAAGAGACAAGAGACACAAAGCTTTTAGGAGGGGAAACCATAAATGGAGAAAACCCCTCAACTTCCTCTAAGATAGTATCACCACAAGATGTGATCCCAAAATAGTAAGATGACCTCCCAACACAATAGCATCCTTCTGTCTTTTGTCAAGCCAAAGTATTTACTTCTCCAAAGGTGCGCCACACTTGAGAGAACAAGTGATGTAATTCACAAGTGATAAATAGAGAGACTCTCACTCTCTATTTATATTCTTCCGTTGACTTG
>LPNX010289222.1:0-121860 GCA_001517045.1 Pseudotsuga menziesii
TACAAGATGGAATCAAAAACTCTTCTAGAAATTATCAAATGATAATATAAAAATAATGATGGCACGAAAAAGCTATGCATTCAATTGTTTCAAAGGAAAATAATCTCATTTGATATCTTTTTGTTATTTCTTTGTTCATAACAAAGTTATGCATGGAATTTGCCTTTGAGAAATTTCTTTGCCATGTCATCATTTCCTATTTAAAATAAACTGTGTATTTTGTAGCCACAAAAATGGGCATGCATAAGCCCTCCTTCACGTTCATATACAAATAACACAAGACATTGTTACTTTTTCAATTCCAATGCAAATACAAGTCCATGAAAATGGAATTTGATAACTCATGAAGATCATGTTTGTGAGTACCATCAAACCTCTACCATTATATTCTTGGGATTATGGGTTTCATGAAAACATTGAAGATTGAACTTATACCATTTCAAGATTGAAAAGATATGGACAATGGGAAATGTCAAAAAGCACTAGAGAAATCATGTTTACTACAATGAACATAAATTAGCAAATTACATGTTAACAAATCTATTAAGACATAATAAGGTACTTTAGTTGAAGATAATGAAATATGTATATAATAAAACAATGATCACAAACATGCAAGCAACATACTTGTTAAAATATATCAGCATTCCATCACACTCTTTTTACATTTATACAAAAAGGGAATGCACTACAAAAAGAAAGCATCTAAAGTATTTGTATTTAAACTCTACTGCTCTATTTGTTAACAAAACCAATAAAATAAAATCATCAATAAACATGCATCACGAAATGTTCAAGCAAAACAACGAACATGTTCAATTGCAGAATCCCCATGGGGAAGAAACTCCAAATGGCATATATGTTTGTTTTGCATTACAATGTTGTACATAATTTCTACATTGGGATATATCCTCATACAATCATGCACTTGCCTCAATTGGTTTTGGAGCTTTATCCACGCCATCTTTTCTTCCCTCTTGGCTCTTGGCTCTGAAATTTGGTTCACTTACTCTCATCTTTAACAATGGCTCTAAACTTCAATATGCCCTGGCTTGTGGCTCATGCTTGCAAAGTTTGGTTCACTTACTCTCATCTTTAACAATGGCTCTAAACTTCAATATGCCTTGGATTGTGGCTCATGCTTGCACTTGTTGATGATCATATTGATCCAACTAATCTATTAGCTATATAGTATTGAGGCTCCCTTGTCACACATTCAATCTCTCCCATTTATCCCATCCACCCTCTATTCCTCTTAAGATTAGAGGTTTCGGCCAATATTTTGTTGTGGTTCGTTACCTTGAACCTTGTAACTTAAATTCATTTGGAGAGAAAACACTAATCAAGCACCCATATGGTTACCATTAGATTTTTTATGCACCTTCACCATTCAACCATCACTCCAAGCTTAATTTTGACAAGTTACAAGCTTCAAAGAAGTTATTAATCACAGAATTGGCCACCCAATTCCATATCGGAAAATCCCATAAATGTAACTTCCCTAATATGCAAATCAAGGAGTGGTTGTGGTTCGGGACTCACTAGTGCTAACAAAACTAGCATGGGCTTTCTTACCTTAGCTTGTTGGGTCTCTCATCCTAATTTTACCCATCCCATCCCATGAAACATAAGACAAACCTCAAAAAACAGATCGCTTCCTCATGTTACCTCTCAAAATGACATGTCATTTGGAGGGACTCTTTCCAGTGATTTAGTAACGAAGATGGATTCATAGAAAAGCTTTGAGTTTCTTGTACTACAATCACCAAGTGAATTTGAGGCTTAAACTCCTATGGCACAGTTGGATTTCAAACAACAAGGGGATTTGTCTTGAGGGTGTTAAATCCCACTGATATCATGCAATAAAGAATGCATGATACTACTAGACCTTTTCTTGATGCATAGTTTGGAGTAGTCTTACCGCCTTTAAATAGAAAATGCATGATCAAGTGCTAACCACTAGTTGTGTTTGTGCTACTATAGGGTGAAGATCCAGTGAGATTCCATTAGGTTGTTCATTTTTGTTAATTTAACCATGGCATTCATGCATCAAGGCTCTAGACAGAACTACAAGGGCATGCCAAATTTGTAAAAAGCAAGTCAAAATAGGATTGCTCATCTACCTTTTTCAGTGCTGCAATTTTATTATCTTCTTGTTTGTATAACATGTAGGGCTGATGCCAAAATCTTCAAGCGAGTGATGGGGATGGCTGTCATGAGAGTGGGTGGACAATGTTGTGTGATAACAATTTAGGGATAAATTTGCAGTAATTCTATGTTACTCTATGCATGTGAAGATATAAGAATATTCAAGATCAGATTTCAAAATTTAGAAATAAATCCAAGGAAACTAAACCTATATAAGTACTCTCCATAACACATTGCACTTTCCTAGCAAGAGAATGAATACAATTGAAGAACACTAACAACAACATTGATTAGGAACATATCTCAAATCGATGGTCCTCTACAGCAGTGAACAAGTAACAATTTGATTTTTCAGGGATAGAAATTTTGGATTTGTGATAAATTTCTTTCCACTTTTATGAAGGATCGGAAAAAGGGTTTTGGATGGGAGATAAAACGATGAAGGGACTAAAATCATATCTATTTCTTGATGGCAAAGTCATGTTTGTAACAATGAGGAAAGAACCTCTAGGAAACGCCATTTCCATTATGTTATTAGCTTGGGCCACCAAGATTAGATATCCTACATCAATTTGTATTGATATATATGACAGCTACAAGCATGCAAAGCAAAAAATGACATAGAAGATTACGGATTTGACCCATTTTTGTAGGAAACCAATATGTTAAGATGGGTTGATCATATGGATTTCAAAATATTGAAATTAAAATTGACAAGACGCAGAGTAACAAACCCCATAGAGGTTGACCCCACAAAGAAGCTCCAACATTTGCAATTTGAGGAAACCAATAGGCATTACATCATCAAGGACAGGGGGTACCAACAATCCAATGTATTACCATGAGCCACTACAAGCAAAACAAGTTAAAATTGGGACAAATGGTCGGCCAAAAAAAGCAAAGATGTACATATGTTTCCATAAAGCTACACAAAAATGAATGACATGGTTGGAGAGCTGGATTATATGCAAATCGAATTGAGTTGAGGTGCCTAAGAAATAAAGATATTGTGTGGAATAAACCCACATTATGACGAGCAACTGAAACTGGAAATCAATAAAATGTTGGATCCTAGGTTGATCTTTCCAGTGGAGTTGTCAAAATGGATCAATTAGATTATGATACATGCAAGAAAATAGGTGTAACCCATTCGTGTGTTGATTTCCACAGACTCAATAAGGCATGTTATGACCCATTTTTTACCCCATTTAGTGATGAAATTTTGGAATAAGTCACAAAGAATGAGGCATACGCTATCACATATAGTTTTTGAGATATTATCAGCTCCATATAGCTAAGAAAGATAAGAAAAAAACATATTTTCCATGGAATGGGGTTCGTATTCCTACAATGTGATGCCACTGGACTAAAGAATGTGATTATTATATTTCTCAAAGTGGTCATTCATAGTCATAATTTTTTAGAGGTATTCCTAGTTGATTGGACAATTAACAATTTAAGCTTAATAAAGGATCATGTTATGAAACTCAGGTTGATGTTGGATAGGTGTCAACAAATGCAACTATCACTAAATTATTAAGAAGGCCATCTTATGTGCCATGTTCAATTTGTTCTTGGCCTACATTGTGTCTACAAAGGGAGTGTTGGTTGATCATGCTAAGATATTAGTGATTGTAAATTTTTTTGTTCCCGAGATGTTGATGTTTTCATGACTTTCCAGCATCGAGCCACAATTCTACAGATCATCCTCTAAGAGGTTCATAATTTGTGGAGAGAATGGTCCCTTCATAGCCCTAATTAGTCATTTGTTCACTAGATGAGGATATGGTTCACACGCTTAGCCTAGGGCCATTCATGTGTGACTAGAGTGATGCTAGAGGTCACATTGCATCGTCATTGTGTGGCAGTGCTCTATAGCAAGATCGATCTATTCTTAATAGAGTGAAATGAATTATTTGTGTTATAAGGAGATATTATCTCTATGTATATTAGAAAAAGTTTAATCTAAGTTTGAAGTTGACAATTGGCTCTAAGAAGTGTCCAATACTTCTTAGAGTATGGTCAACTCAACATTAGAGCTCTTGGGAAGAATACAACTGCACGTGATGAGACATCAATGAAGAGAACTTTTCCATGACAAAGAAATGTCCATGAAGTCAAGATAATCCATTGAAGAAGTACCAAAGTAAGTGGAACTTAGAAAGGAAGAGCACAACCACCCCAATAAAAGGGGTGAATTGACCCTAGAAGATAAAATGACAAGTCAGCTTAAAAGATAAATAAAATATAAATAAAGAATAAATAAAAGTACAAGCCAACATAATTGTGGAAACTTCTAGTGAAAAGAAGAATATAAATAAAGTTCCTCCACACATCATTTTTTCATTCAAGCAAGCTCATCTCTCTCTCAATTGATGCGCACTTCTCAAGGAGGACAAGTGAGGATCAAGTGAAGCTATTTTTTTGTGTTACCTTATTATTTTCTCACTCTCGAGGTTCTTATGTAAGGAGAGCACATTTTTATTCTAGGGATTAATCTTCATGATTGGTATTGTTCTTGCATTGGATTGGTTTTCTTCAAAGAAAATTTTGTTGGGTTTTCTCCCGTTTGGGTTTCATAGGATAAATATTTGTGTCTCTTGTGCATGGTTATCTTTCAGTGATCATTGATTTTATTTCTACTGCAAATGAATGCTGCTATAATTGTGGCATTAAAAAAGTTTTGAATTAAAAGTTGAAAGAGATGAAATCAAACTGCTAAAAGCTAAAAAATTGAAGCGTATGAGATTGAAGCGTATGAGATTGGGTTTGCAAATTTAAAATTTAGGATTATAACAACCTTGATTCTACTTTTTAGAATTGGAGTAAGATATTTCAAGTACATGTGGATGCCTTGGAAGAAGGCAAGAAGGAAAACTGGATCACCAACCAAGGGAAGAAGGCAAACTAGATCACCAAATCTACTTTGCTAGTCGAAAATTCACATGTTGAGCATAACTACACCACAATGTAACAAGAATGATTGGCCACAATGTATGTGCTTTGGAAGTTTAGACATTAACTCCTAGGTCGCCCATTTAAGTTTTTCACAAATCACTACATGTTAAAATATTCACTAAATAAGTCGATATTGGAAGGTTTGAATTGTACCCTTATGATAACAAACCCTTAATAGTTAATCCCTTTCTAAAACATCCACCATCCCAAAAGCACAACCCAGTAAGCACAAGATGATCAACAGACAGAAGATAACAAAGACCTAGGGAACCATCAGTTCCATGAGCCAGCTCAAGCACTCTTCTGGTCCTTGTTTTTTATCTTGGACATCTCTTTTCCCCATTGTCAAAAGATGATGATTGTAAAATGACATGACCTCCTATTATGTGTAAAATTTCTATCCCAAATAAGTCACTTATCTTAGTATTTCTCTGAAGTTTTTTTTCACTTAGATGAACTTAGATCCTAGTGATCTAAGTCTGTCTAGGTTTTCCACTCAATAATCCAAACCCAAGAGTACATACTAATGCATCTACCCTGGGATGGTATTTGAGTCCTTAGTTCACATGTCATGCATTAGTGTGTCACCATGATTTTTCCTTGTAGAAAGTGTTTTATTATCCAAATAGGGGTAAGTATGTCATAATATTGTATATTGTGGTCAAAGGGCATGTCAAACACCTTAATACACATCTTAAACCCCTTTAGATACACATGTGAGGCCTACTGCAATTTTTATGGACAAATTTCCATAAAATACGGAGTCCAGAGACCATTTCCATGATTTAAAGATGTAAGTGAAAAATGAATATTCCGTTTGGGGGGCACACTCTCCTAGAGCTGCAATTGATTGTAGGAGTATTGCATGTCAATTCAATCAAGTGCAACTGATTCCTTATCTCCCCCATTTCACTCCAAAGGTGGTGCATGAGGGCCTGCTCAGTCCCAATTCACCCTAGAGGTGGTGCATGAAATCCTACTAATTAATCCCATTCCACTCTAGAGATGGCATTAAGTTTCCTAGAGGTGGTGCATGAGGGTCTAGTGAGATCTAATCAATCCCTATAGGTGGTGTATCCCTCTTGCATGCATGAGACACCTTAGGTGTCACATTCTCTCTGTCTTTGCTATAAAAGCAAGCATACCCCTCTCATTATGTTTTTGGTTGTTGCTTTGAGCTATTGTTGTACTCTCTACTAGAGAATTTCAGTAATAAGAAAAAAATACTTTGGAGACTACATAACGGATCTACTTGAATTTGTGTGGCTTACCACTTGCTTGATCCTCATTTGAGGTAACTCATATTATGTTCATTATGCTTTAGTATTGTTATTGTTTCTTTGTCAATGAAGGATAATTACTACAGGATTATTTTAATATTTACTTCTTAAGATAGTCTTATTGAGTATCTAGACAAAAGATTGGTATTTTTAGCATGCTTACCTACACAAAACTATGCTATATTAACATTTTCTATGTAGATTTGCACCTAGAAGAGAACAATACAAGGAGAAACTACTCTCCTATGCAAGTGATTATTTTGCAGGTTATTTCATTCATTGAAAAGATCGAGGTTAGCCTTGAGCAACCACTCTCTTTTGGTCACTTTCTGAAGCAAGGCCCTCATAGTAAATCTACAAAGACACCATCGTACCACTTCTTGACACCTTCCTTCTCTTTCTCAAGCTTCCGCATTAACTTTAAATCAACTTTTTCATTTCTCTATTCATGCAAAATAATTAAATATATATTTATCAAAGAAAACCACAGGTAGATTTGCAACATGCAAAAATTGTTAAGTAGATATATTTAAAGGGAAAATTCTCTTGCATGCATATGATTGATTTCACCTTGCATGCTTAGATCTGTTTATTTTACACCTTAAATATGCCTCATCTCTTTTCACCATACAAGTGGTAGGTTTCAATAGGACAGCCAAGTACAAGTGCATGAATATCTTCTCACTGTCCTAACAGTCTTGAAAGCAGCCCCTAAAAGATCACTTATTCGCTGTTTTGGAGGCTTAGTTTTCATTTAGTTTTCAATTGAATTTGTAGACTTTTTCGTAGGACAAATAAACATGGATTTTGCAGGAATAATGAGCAGCTAGGTGGCAGTATTTGCATAACTATCTGGTGTTGTTTTGCAGCCCTTTTTCTGCAGGTTTGGATAGTCCCAAGGCAGCCCTCAGGGATCAGCATTTTTCCTTAAAGGTTTCCAGTCAATTGGCACACCTTCTGAGGCAAGGTTTCTACCTTTTATACTAGTTTCAATCATTTAGTAAGGCTTGATCGTTGGCTGTTATATACCAGCAGTAAGCACTTCTTAAAGTTGTCCCATTTGCTTGCATAAAATCTCGAAAGAGTGGTCCAACCCATAGTCCCCCAACCCCATAACTTGTTCTTCATTTCTTAGTTAGTTGGCTCACAACCCTCATTCAAACTGGGGATTATATGGCCAGTTATTGAAGCAGTAAGAGAACACATGCATTGAAGTTTAGTGGCAGTTGGAGTGAGGGCACCTTGTCCATGCATGGAAGACAGTTTACTTGAGCTAGAGAGCACCATGCTCAATGCATACAAGTGAGATCAGTTCAAGTGGGAGAACATGGCTTAAATATTTAGTTAGATAGTGCATTGACCATGCAAATAATCATCAGTGCAGGGGCACACTCTCTCATCACTCTTGCCCAAGCTCTCGGTTATCAAAGTGCACCTTAGTCATCTTCAGCAAAAGGGAGGATAACTCATCGTTCCCACTACCTACACATTCTAGGAGGTGCACACTCTCATTTGCATGCATGATCAGCAAATGAGTGAGCAGTGCATTAGGGATTGGAGGCCTTTATAATCAAGGCAGAGATTAGATGATCTTTTCAAAGCACTAGATACAGAAGCAGAGATTCTTTCATCCCCATCGATGAACACCATCTGCATTCTCTGGCGAGGAGAGGAGTGGCAGCCTGTTCCATGTCAACCATCATGGTGCAAAGTGAAAACAGTCTTTTGGTAATGAGTTATAAGATTTTGATCATGATTTGTGTTAGCCTTATGTTTTCATGAATGTTAATGATATAATCTATGGTAAATGTATGATGGTCCCTTGCTTTTAGTTTTGATTTCCTCAATCACTCATATACACATCCTTTTTTTTCTATTCCTTTTGTTTCACTCAAAAAGTCCTAGCATATCGTCTCAACCTATCTAAACTTAATATTCACAATTTACTCTCCCTTCTAAACTGTTTAGGACAGTCAGAGGGGAGATATTAGTACACTATTTTTCTTTATATTTCTGTCAAATTTGCAGACCAAGTTATAGTATGCAACAGTCAGGGATAGCCCCCCACCCCTTGTATTTGAAAAGCACCAGTCCAAAAAGGAGAGGCACCGCACTATGAAAGGGCTAGGAGGAATATACTTATTGGGCAGATCTGTGTGATAACATGAGGTTACAGCCTTGGATTCAGACCACACAATGATCAAGACACATATGAATAAATAAGAGGAAATTCTACAGAATCTTTTGCTAGAGCATGATCGCTGGTTGGTGTTAAGTATGACAGTTAGGAGAAACAGATGCACTTTTTACAGTCAAACTCAGAAATTTTATGAACCATTGGCAACATATATTGAATCCATAAAGCTACTGTGCAAGGAACATTCTTACAACAGATTTTCCAGTATGGCTTACGAGCATTTCCTCTAGAAGTATATGCTTCAGGATGATGATTTTTCATATTGATCTTAAAAGCTCTGTAATAATTTTAGGCCTGTTTTCATGCCTAAGTATTCCTTCGACAAAATCTATAATTCTTTACATAGTAACTGATAACAAAGTCATGATATATTATCCTTTCCATAATTGAGAAATTTGGTGGCAGCTTTTTGGATTGAATGTATACTTCACCCCCAATATGACCAACAGTAGTGGAGCAATATGATCTGCCCAATGTGTATTTGCAGCAACTAGACTTGATTTTTTATCGTGTTGATCACAGCCAACCTTCCTTATTTAGTTTGGCAGTCATTGGCACTTTATGAAGGCAAATCCACACTTACTTTTGGATAGAATAGACTTGTGGGATACTTTGGACGTTCAAGTTATACATTCCATTACATAAGCAATTGCAAATAAGGATGGGAGCATCTTCAACCAACCCTTAGCAAGATGAAACTTCCCCAGCGTTGATACAATTACTAAATTCAATTTGGATGATGGTAACCCTAGTGCATTGACAGTACTTAATGATGGGATAAATTCGCCAAAACTCTTCTAATAAACTACCTGTGGAAATCATGCAACAGAAGGGCCTTACTCAATCCAAAGTTGCTGTCAATTTGAACAGAAAAGTGATTCTTTTTTCAGCCTGTGCAAGCAATTTTTACCTTCATCTCTGATGTGCTGTAACGCCTTTATGTGGATTTGTGAACTTCGCTAAGATATGAGATGCCACATTTAACTCCCCTTATGCGACTTTTAGGAGAATTTCAATTGTTTCTACTTGGTACCTGAAGCCCAGCATTATTGAAAACTTCTCGGATCTGTTTTGAGAAAGATTGACAGTGGCAGGAAAGGCACTACTACAGTTTAGAGCTACTTTAGCTTTCAATCAGCCAGCAGTTAGGAGAGTTACACTCCGTTCCTACAGAACATGAGGGGCATCCTAGCTGTCTTAAAAACAATGTCAAAGAATTTGAAATGGAAGCATCCAAGGCACTATTTAAGAGAGAAAGGGAAAACAGTCCTACTACACTCCATCCAAGAGAGGGATTTTGGCATAGACTAAGCCCTCAATGCATCATGAAGAGGAAAAGCGTTCCACCTATTGAAGTATCTAAGGTGGAAGTTGAGGCTGCTTTAGCAGGAGCATTCCATTATTTTTGCATATTTTAAGGAAATATGGTTGGTTGGCACATGGATCAAATACTATATCTTGCACATGTATCCATACTGAATCCACCATTTAAGGATTTAGTTGGATTAACCCCTTCATTCGAAGAATGTCCTAGATTTAGGGAAAGCATCTAACAGTCAGCTCATGTTCAAAAGGTTGGGTAAGTTATTATTTTAAGAGTTTCGAGGACGCCTTGCCATTATAAACCCATGAGAACCACCTTTGATGAATTTTATTAGCATGAATGGAGAATTCCCTATCCTCAATGAAGACACTTACCATTCAAAGGAGTGAGGGATGTCCATCTTTTAGAGGTCTTTAATTGTCATGTACACCTAAATTTGTAGATCTAGTATATATTGCTGTGTTGCATGGGTACGCGTACCCAGGGGTTGGGTACACGTATCGAGTACTTGGGTACAGAAATGGTATGTACCCAGACATACCCTCACGTGCCATGAACAGTGTTTCCGTACCGGGTACGCAGTAAAAAAATCGGGTACGTTTGCAGGAAATGGTACGGCGTACCCCGATTTTGGGTACGTCTGAGGTACGGCGGTTTACAAATTTGATGTTGTTTGATGTTGTTTGTTAAGTTTTAACCTTCGTGTTAAAGAGTAATGGAGGTAGAGCATTTCCAGTGATTTGTTAACCAATGGATTATAACTTTTTAAGTTTTTTGCAATAGCATTTCCAAAAAAATTTATAATGCCCAAACGCTTTGGCTATAGAGAGAACTGAGTGAATATGTTTGTTTTTTAGGCATTACAAGTTATTTTTGCAATTGCATTTCCAAATAATTTATGTTGAATGTTTGGCATACTGTTTCAAAGAAGTATAATGAATCGATATATTTCAAAAGATATTTATTTTCCAAGCTGTAGTATGTTGTGCGTTTGGGCATTATAAGTTTTTTCAATGGCATGTCTCCTATAAGTTATAATCATTATATCATAGAATAATATCACAGACACTAAATTAGGCTTTAGCTGCTGATATTAATTTTATTGTTTTAAATTATAACATATAATTATTTATCCTATGCAGATTTTTGTCTACTGCCCAGTGTCCTCCTTATGTTGGATATTTGCTAGTAAATCAGTATTTGTTCATTTCGATTATCAGAGTTTCAATGATGCAGTCTTCTCTCTCGTTTTCCCAGTCTCTGACTCTGTGTGTTCACTCAGTACTGTTGACATTTCATTGCTCTAGAGAGATACTCTTTATTCTTTTGTATATAAGATATGTCTATTGATCACTTCCAGTCAATAAAGCTGCCTGCCAAAGTATAATGTAATAAAGAATGAAACAATATTTTTTGTTTGTTTGCTTGGAACTCCTTAACTTTTAATTTTTAATTTTTGATTCTTGAATAATTGACAATTGTTTTGAATGTGAATTGTAAATTTTCATTCTTCAATGAATCAATGACGAAATCTGAAAGTGAATATGCAATGTGCATGTATGGATCATTGGATCATGATGTATCATGTGAGTCATGTGACTGTGACATGTTTCAGTTTTATTTTTAATATATATTTTATATTATTAATAATTATATATATATATATATATTACCCCCGACGTACCGAAGTACCCTGTTTCAAAAAGTGTCGTACCCATACTCGTACCCACGTTTCCTAGCAACATAGATATATTGTGATCATACATGGAGAAAAGAACGGATCTAGAAAGCACTCACATTATTTTATTGTATCCTTGGAGGAAAACTTGGATCTAAGAAGTGGAAAGTATTTAATTATAATTCCATATAGATATGGCAAAGTATTTTATTATAATTCCATGGAGAGATTTGTGGATTTAGAACCACAATTATTATTGTATTTTGTAAGGAGATCAAGCTATACCTCTATGTAAAGGGAAGCTCTCTCCATTTGTTCATCATCGTTGATTTGATAGGGAAAGCCCCTCTAAGCCTAGTCGAACATCATGTAGGTGAAAGTGAAGGTACAAGCAACTATATATGAGGCTCTCTTCATTCATTTCTTTCATCTTGGAAATCATTCTAAGCACTCTTTGTTTGTATTCCTTGACTCCGAAACCCTTGGATTGGCATTGGTCTTAGCAACACACCATCCACTTCAATTTAAAGGATATCAAATATTTAGTAAGGGAAACCCCCTTGAGCCAAAGGAGAGTCAGCCTAAAGGAAAAGGAAGGCTTGTTGTGGTGAAAATGAAGAGCCCTCCTAAGTTCCTATAAGGTTGCACTCATGTTTTAGGGCTTTGCCACTTGAATTGCAGGTTTGGGAGGTAACACCTACCACCAAGATTTTTTCTCCATCAAGGTTTCTTGACCAATTTTTCTATATGTCGCCTACTAGAAAAAAAATCTACTAGAGAAAATCCACTTGCCTTCCGTTCACTCTTCTTGGGATTCCCATACCATGTCTTTTACATGCCACCTTCTAGAGGATAAATCCATTGGGAAATGTCTACTTATCTCTCTCTCTTTTTACTAGGTTTTTAACACCGATCTAGAATCTTAATTCTAGCTCAAAATAACAATCCAACATGAATGGATTTCTTGTTTTCTTCATTTGATCAATGAAAACTAGCATTTTGTTGCTTAATAACTTGACTTGTGCTTTGCTGAGCACTTGGTAAGATGAGCAACTAACTCCTTTGCCAAGCAAAGGCCTCCTTCCTCTACCGACTAGATGCTTCATATAAAAAAGTCTTCTACCCTTTTTGATCGACGATCTCATACTTAGCCAATTCAACATTTTGTCGTGTCAATATGATATAATGGTACTATGTTTTGTGAGATGTAACCTTATCTTTTCTCAACATTTAGAAAGTTTGACCACTAGCACCTTGGCCAAGAAGTAGATTGGGTCCTCTTATCGTGCAATAGTACATTTAGCATTGCTCATCTTTCCTTGCTCAATGTTGTCTTACTTAAACAAACATTTCCGCTTTCCATTATCGATGTTTTGCTCTATCATTAAAATAGTCCCTTTGCTCTATGAGAGTTGAGAACTCCATTTGCTTGTAATTTGCTAAGAACAAATAACGCAATTTTCACCAAGCATTGCATCCTATTGTACTTTCCTCGATGAACTACCCCTTTTGATTAAATACTCGTAACCAAATTCGACCGTTTTTTCCTAGAATAATGCAATAACAACAATGGATACCATGTGCAGTTAAAACACTTGCCTTAAACTAATGGTTTCTATTGTCCGATGGCATGATTCTCTTCTCTACAAAAGGCCTTCGCAATTTTAACATGAATGCCCCGCAAATGTTGGCTCTAAAATTGTGCCAACCTTCTAATCCCTAATATTCAATACATACAAAACCCTAACAAATCAAGGGTTAAACAATCCAAACCAATAGCTACAACCATATCGATTAGATCTACAACCAAAAAATATAGCCTAAGTGGGCCTAATGATTAACAACATGTGTTTTCTCGTAGGATGCCATAGGTTCAAATATAGAGGGGGCTTAGGGTATGCACACCTCTATAGACTTTAGCGGTTACATCGTTACGTAGAGGGGGGTCCCTTGTCCCACATACAAGGGGATCTCATACACCAAATTGATGTCTAACTTGGTTGCGACCTTAAAAATAGATTATTATTATTATTATTATTATGATGATGATGATGATTTTTTTTTTTTTTTTTATTATTATCAGGAATTTGAAAAACAACATCCACTACATTACCAAATTATAGCATAGTAACTAACAAAGAAAGAAATACATTAACATAACATATGCAAAAAAACATAGCCACAAACCGACCAACAATAAAAATATTCATCAAATTAGTATAAAGGAACCTGGGATGACAAACATAAACTACAAACCAATACCACATCTACAAACCTAGTTTATTAATCGAATACACAAGACTTCATTGCTACTATTGGAACCACAATGAAAATAACTTAACCTTCAATGATTAATACTAGAAACATAAGCCCCCCAAGGCAGGTGCATACATCGATGGATGGGAGGATGCATGAGAGGCAAGTGGTTGGACAGCATGTCAAACCTAGAGGCATACTCTCGTGATGGAAAACCTGGAGGCATACCCTCGTACCCACACTCAAGTGCAAATGGTTGATGACTTGGCTGTTGTGGCGAAGGAGTATAAGGATGAGGGTTTGGATCATTAATATAGCTGCCTGTTTCATAATGAATTCAGTTGTGTTTGATAGTTGGTGGCGGAGGTGGCTCGTCAGTTTGCGGGTTGGTAGCATGATGAGCCTGCCTATAAAGGTCGTAGGCTCCTTCATGGATTTTTCAAGTTGGCTTTTATCTGGTCTTTGGCACTGGTTCGAATGTTGTAGGTTGGGTCGAGTGTTTTCAGTTGGGCTCCCTATGGAGTCTAGTTATCTATGGATTTAGTCCTAGTTATCTGTGGATTTGGTTCTGAGAGTCTCACTTTGTTGGTTCTAGGGTTTTGGGTCAACTCTCAGTGAGTTTGGGTCTGGTTCTGGTAGTGCTTTCTTTTCTCTCAGAACACATTGGTTGATTCTTCCTTCGCTCTTCAGTGCTCTTGGCCCTGCGCCTGGTGCATCTTGGTGAGACTCCGGTAAGTTTTGGTATACCCGTGACTCTGCTTCTTTTTTCAAGCAACTTCGTTCACCTGTTATCTTCCCACATTTTAACGCTTTGATTTGGACTCTTACTTGGTCCGAATACAAGCTCGACTCTGTGTCTAGTAGTCCATGGCTCCCGTTCCCCATCCGATCACCCGTCTTGGTTCTATCTCTGTCACCTTTGAGTTGGATCCTCTTTGTGCCCTTCATCATTATGCATCCAGAAAGATGCCCTTGCAAATTGTCCAAGCCCTTGGATCCCTTGACTTGCTCCTCTGCTCCCCCCAACAGAGCCATGCAAAGCATTGTGCACTCAGCCCACCTCTTTAGAAATTCAATTTCATCCCTCATTCAAGTGGAAATCGAAGAAATAGAATGTGAGGCTTAGCTCACTAGAGGTTGTCTCACTAACCAAGAGGTGAAGCATTAATTCAAAGCCATGGTCCCCAACCTAGGCTATACAAAGGGAATAACATCCCTACACCTAAAAACCATGGATTACTATTGGCAGCAAAAATAAGTTATGGGTTGTGCCCTTGTCGAAATGGTGGAGGCCCACGAGGCAATTCTCTTGAAGCTGGATGAGCTCTCCCAACATCTGCATCAAATTACGGGACACCTGGGGATCAAGCTGGTCGACTTCCCAGATTTGTCTTGTGATGTATAGATACCAAGCCTGTTATAGTCTAGTTTTCTTATTTTTTGTTTATGTTTATGTTTTGTTTCCTATGAATATTTGTAAACGATATGTTTTAAAAAACTCTCAGACTCGATGGTTCAGCGTCATTTCGTTGAGAGGCAGATTTTAGTCTTTTGGATACTATGAGCCTGTTTTCCCTATGTAGGGAGGTATTTTGGATATTGTGAGCCTATTTTCCCTGTGTAGGGAGGGCTAATTTTTATACTCTTTTTGTAAATCTTTTTGAAGGAAATAGAAGGAATTATCTAATTTACAAAAAAAAAACTAAAAAGAGAAACTATCAAACTCTAGCCACTAAAATCTATTAAGATATACCATTATATTAATCATTTAGAGTGTGCTTAGTTAAAACAGTAAAATTGTCAGGGGTGGCAAAAACAGGAGGGGTTCTTCTTTTCCCCAATGTACAACATGAATTTGAGTATGCATGCACTCTTGGTGAGGCAACTAATAATCAACCTGAGTAGTGAGATATATGGGTGGGTCATACGCTACTTAAAGATAACAAGCACAAAATGGTGGTGATTGTAGGATACTCAATGAAAACAATTCAATGTTTCAAAAAATATAAAATGGGAGTATCTCGGTATAGTAACTACAACCTGCTCAATCGATTGCATCGTATATCGCCTTCCTTTGAAACCATTTCTTATTATCATATTCATTAGGAGCACAGCTCAAAGGCCGACCGAACGGCAAATATTGACACCAAAATAGCTCAAGGTGTTATGAAAACTCAGGATGAATTATCTAATTACCCTCCCCTATTATAAGCACACAACTAATTGAAGACAGTCCTTAAAGAAAGATCCAGCAAAATTCACGTAAGAATGTTTGATAATAGGAACGTAATGTGAAGTATTATTAGTCCTGACAGTATTTTTAGAACTTATAAGTTATATTAGAAGAATTATAATGGGAGGATTTTGGAAGTGTTTTCTTGAATAAACAATTACACTAAACTGTATGTGGATTGCAACTATCAAGGACTGTCGATTATTGGAATGTTGCATGTAGCTAATAATTAGTTCTTTAAATCCTTAGTTTTGATATTAATATAAAAATACTCAATCTGGTTTTAAAAAACAGTAAAATTGTCAACCATCACAAGAGAGGCATGGTGTTTATGTGAACTCAAGCGCCACAAGAAATCCCACTAAACTTTAAGAGTACTTAGCTCCGAGAGAATCAGATATTGCATATGTTTCAAGCCCTAAAGCATTAATAGAAATATCATACCTCAAGCTCACATAGGATTTTTACAAAGAATAACATGGTAACCTAGATCTCCACCTAAACCCTCTGTCTATAGACTTAGGTAGGGCATAGCTCATCAATAGCCCTATTGGGAGGGAGAATAATTGAAAGGAAGTAATGTTAGAGGAATATAAAGTGTCAAGACATTCTAAGGCCCATCCAAGGACTTGGTACATCCCTCCCTTATCAATCGAAGGCAATTTACATATCAAGGACCTATCATTTTGAAAATACTAAGTCCTGTGGAAGATATGATTAAAATGACACAAAATTTTTCTTTTATTGGTTATCCAAAGCCACTAAATTAATAAGGAAAGGAGGTGGAAAAAACTCAAGGAAATTATAAGGAAAGTAATGGAAGAAGTGGCTAATAAAGGCGGGCTAGGCATAATATTAGGCATGCTGTTAAAGTAAGATTTCACGAAGTCAAAAATCAATCTCCTAGGCAATGTGTTTACTTAAAAAAAGACAAGCCCCCAATAATTTCATTATAGGAAAACCTACCTCAACTAAAGAGTAAGGCTCCATTGTTCTAGGTTAAAAAGGGAAGGTAGGTCTTATCACGTCCCTGGTCAACCAACCCAACAATCCCATTTTCAATAGGTGGCACGAGGTCTTACATGAGAGAAATCCTTCCTACATTGGTCAACCACTTCAAGGACATAGGCAATTGAGTAACGCACATATATGAGGAAAATAAATAGAGCTTGAGTTGATATTCAAGTCATTAAAATAAGTCGTATAAATGAAAATAAGTTGTTGGCCTTACAAAACGAATCCCTACAAAAAAGGGATAAACCTTTGCTATGCTCAAATCCTTTATTATGTTAACTCAATCCTACACAAATTATGAACAATGTCATGTAGAACTGTAAAAAACATTGTTGTAGATCATAGTTTTAAAATTGGAATCAGTCAAGGGCCAACTCCAAATCGGAATCAAAATTAGTTATGAATCGGTCATAAATCGATTGATTTGAATTTAATGAATCCATTTACTCAAAAATACATAAAATACTTAAACTTTAAAGAAAAACAACATTTTCAAGATTATATTCCATGATTCCAGAGCATTAGAGACAAAATATCCAAAGTTTTCTCATGTATATTCCATATAAGAGTCAATATATCAAAACGGCACAAAGTGTATTGTGCAATACATATCTAGGAGTCTAGAACTGGAACAAAATACATAATCCATGAGGCCTATAGGCTATATGTCCTGTAGAGTCTAAAAAACAACATGCTACATAGTAAACTACAAAATAGTGACTACTACTGACTAAATAGTCAACTATCAAACATCATCATTGATCAAACTCATCATCACTGCTAGAAGTAGAAGTAGAATTCGAAGAAGAAGAACTAGGACTAGCAAAGGCATGATCATCTAGCTTAGGCTCAGGCTCCTTAGGCCCGACTATAGTCACTAAATATGTAACGGGTTTGTTTAGGTAACTTAGTTTAGGAAAAACTTTAAAAATCAAAATAAAACATGAAAAAATCCTATTTTTTCAAAGTGTGTGGGTCCACAAAAATCGACTGGTTTTTAACATAACTCAGTCGATTAGACCGGTTTGGTACCAAACCGGTCACCGAACCGATTTGCTCACCGGTTCGACTCGGTTATCCATTAAAACGGTAAATCGGTCGACTCTAAAACCGGTTAGGCCAATTTTTAAAACTATGCTGTAGATACTACTTGGAACGAAAAGTAGAGTGGACATAGTGGAAACAGAGTTGAATAAGAGGCTCTATGAATCAATATAGTTGATGAACAATATAGCTAAATAGAATCGATCCATCCTGCATTAGTTAAACAATTAAATAGTTGACTAGGTGACCTACTAACTTATGGTGCATAAGTAACTATTCCATGTGAAACCACTTTATGACAATAATTATATATTTAGACAGGACTAAAATGTTATTCTCGATCCATCCTCTAAAGATGAAGTGAAAGGATCAACCAATTTCTTCTTGCAACCAATATGTATTTGTTATGCAACCTTAGCCAACCAATCTTCTTTTCATTGTACCAATATTTCCATCCTTCCTCTCTCAACTACCTACCCATAACTACATTTGTTCATTAATAACCTTATCCTAAACACCTTTCAATTGAAGAAGCATCACTCACCCTACCCAACTATTCGTCATCTAGGTGAGGGAAAATAAATAGAATCAAGTCCCCTAAGTGCAAGGCAAGGGAATTGGAAATACCTTCCTTGTCACCCTATGTTGACTCTATTGGTGAAACAAGGTGGTTCTATGGTGGTTTTTCATTACCCCTTGGCCAAGTGTCTAAAGATCCTTATTCTCTCTCCAAAGAGAAAGGAAGTCATTCATACAAAACTTCACAAAGTAAGGGAAAGGACTTGCCTAAGTTGATAAGTGAAAGACAATGACCCTAATGAGCTTAAGAAAAGGTATGTAGGAATTGGGCATGTCTAAGTACTTGGGTTGATCAAGTATAGGATGACCTTTTCCATAGTGCACCTTACCTTCCAAGATCTATTTAATCTTAGATCGCTCCCTCAAATTCAATTTCCAAAACCCTAAAAGTACCCTAATTTGAACCTCGAAGGTGTTGAAATTTAACATGTGTATGATAATTATAAAAATTGTAGACTGTAATAGAGATAGTACTAGAGATTTCAACAGCTAGTAAAACAATCATCCACAAAATAGAACACAAGAGTTTACATGAGGAAACCTTTTAAGGACAAAAACCCCAAAGCATTAATAATTCATCCTCTAAATGAGATGACTGAGTTTGTACATGAGCAGAGATAGTTACATCAATTTGATCATAGAACTCTGAGATGAATGTAGATAAAGATTAGCCAACCAAGCTTTCACAACTTATGTTTTTCCAATATCAGGAAGCCCTAGTAGCCTCACTATTCACTACTACCACCGTGGACTGTAATTACCTTGGTGTTTCCTTCATGGGTCGTTGGCAGCCTGTTGCTGCCTTCACTAGCTACCACCGTGAACTGTGAGTGGCTTGTCGCCACCTTCACTAACTAATACCATGGACTATGAATGGCCTGATGCCACCTTCACCTGCCATCATGGACTGCCACCTCCCTATTGTGTACTTGTGTGGGTTGTTGGCAGCCTGTTGCTACCCCGTGGACTGGTGTTGCTACTATCGTGGATTGTTGGCAGCCCTAGCTACTACCCCATGGACTGCGATGTATGTAGGACAACCCTAAGAGGGATCGGGTGCACAAAGGAGATCCCTAGAAGAGCTCAGCTATATGTAGGATGGCCCTAAAAGGGATTGGATGCAAGTAGAAGAACTTAGCTTAATGTTGTATCAGACCCTAGCTGATTAGGGTCAATTGAATGTAACAGGGAAGAAGGGAGAGGAAGTATAAGTGTTGTCATGAGCCTTCTAGGGCTATGATATTCTTCACGAGTTTGAATCAGCAAAGATAAAATCGAAAATTGACTTTTGGATCAGTGATGATCTTGGATGATGATTAAATGATTATAACTCTTCTTTATTTATAGTCCATCAAACATAAGGTCTTTCACATAAATAGGAGGTTGGCCTTAGGGCGTTTATTCTTTTTCATCATTGACCATTGACTTTTAATCCTTTATGGTCCATTGGTCTTTTAGACTTTGTCTTTGAGACACTTGAACCTTCATTTGATGGTCACTCAGACCAATACAAGTTGTGCTAGGGTTTCTTGGTCCTTCAAGTGATTTTATGACCACAACAAGTCATCTAAAGATTTCTTCAAGGTCCCTTCTAGGACAACCCTTTCTATCTATATACCTTAATTCATGGGAAAATCCTAATCAAAAGCATTGGATGGAGAAGAGCAAACTCATGATTCCAACCTACAATTGCTCCCAATAATGTATCTTAGGAGAAAGATTAGTTCCCAATGAATAAGATCACGACATTGGTGGAATTGGATCACTCAAGTTTTTAGCTATAAGTACGTATATAAAGGTGAAAAAGTCAACTAAGTATCAACCAAATTGAAAAAATAATAGGTTAGGTTAAGATCATGTTGCTCATTGGGAAATGAAAAGGGGATCAAATAATTCCTCTTTCTTGGTATCGTGGCATCATCAAACCACCCTTTTGATTTGGTCAACAAACAACTCATACCATAAGACTTGTCATTCTCCATCATTTCAATTAAAGAAATAATTATGATGCCTTCTAGGGTAGTTATACCTACCTTTTCAAAAAATAAATCCTTGAAGTACATTGACATCACTCTACTTGGGTTTACCAATGACTTTGACAAGACTCTCCATGCCAACAAACCACTTCATAAATCCTACTCCACTACTACTTGACTTACAAATCCTACACCACAACTACTTAAGGCTTGGCTGACCAAGTCAACCTAATGACTAGGTCAAGCATCCTACCTTCAATGATTTTAATTAAAATCAATATTACCCAAACAAAGGGTTTTATTACAAAATAAGGGATATCTATACCCAACAGTAGTAAATGGATTAAGCTTTATTTAAGAATTTGATCTTATAACCCTTCACTCCAAGTCAAAGAAGGGATTAATTACAATTCCAGACAAGGAATTGATCCCCATGGTCAAGGGCACAAACCCCAGGTTTCCCATAATTATAGAACAAGAAAAATCAATGGGGTGGCAATTCCCCATGCCCCCATTTTGGGAAAACTTGAAGAAATGTGTGGGGACTTTTCCTTTTGTGAGGGACTCTTGGGTGTGCTCCCTTTGAAAAAGGAGAACCCCTAAGTTTCACCCCACAATCTTTGCTCGATATCTTTAGCAGAAGCCTTTTTTTAAACACAAAATCAAATACCTATAGAAAATGTGAATATTTCGTGCTTCTCTTGTTCATGTTAGTACCTTGTCATTGTTTCACATATATTTAATTTTTTCTTTGGATTTCTAACAAGGAGAGCTAGTGAATATATCATCTAGGAGTAGCATTATATAAAGGATCAATTTAAGGTCTTGCGTTGTTTGGAAATATAAAAGATTGAGAAAGTGCTTCAAGTCCCTCACTAGCATTTATAGTAGTCATTTTGGTGGTCAAGTTATTGACTAACAAATATTTCACATATGCTATTATAGTTCAACTATGATTCATGATTCCTATTTGTTTGTGAATAAATGCTTCATATGCCAAGAGGACACAATTAGATCAATGCACAAGTTGAAATATTGTAGTTGATTACATTACCTTAGCTATTCTCTCAATGAACTAATTGTCGCCACTTAAACTCCATCCTTGTAGACAAATAAATTCATATCACTATGATGAACTATTTCACCAAGTGGGAAAAGGTTGTGGCATTCCTCTCCATTAGAAGGACTACAATTTCCCTCTTCACCTTTAACAAAAACATTTGCATATAATTTTACATTCCATGAGTGGTGATCATTGACCATAGTATACCCTTTTGAAATGATGAAATGTAAGAACTATGCCACAACTTCAATATTACCGATATTAGATAATGACTTCCTCACCTTATTATTCCCAAGGCAATGACTAATCTGAATCCAACTATATCACTACAATGGCCTAATCAAAAGTAATTTATGCAACAACGAAAAATATGGGAAAGAGAATAACATAAACACGTGTGCTTAAAACTATCTAAAGTAAAGTCTTCACAATATAAAAATGGATGTGTACTACCCCCAGGGGTTAGCTCACTTAGTTTGTGCCACTAAGTCCCAAGACCTTGCTGGTAATTAGACACACTGTTCATGCCCTCAGTTTGATTTCCACAATGTTAGGTACACTAACTCTACGTCACCCTTTACACTAGGTACCCTCCTCGGAATGTTGGATGTGCTTGAGAGTTTCCCGAGGATTTATTTCAAAAAAAAAGAAAAGAAAAAAAGAGGTTATGCATTAGTAACTAGTTAATCAATTCAAGAGGAAAATACCTTCTTATATACTTACATGGTTGGAGAAAACTCAAATTATACATCATCATAACAAACATAAAAGAAGAGATAATATAATAAAATAAACTGCGTAAAAATAATAAAACAAGCCCTAGGATGGCAATTGCAGCTCTAGTATTTAATTGTCTGCAAAATGAGAAAAGGTTTCATTAAGGGGATTCTTCTCCTTGACACTAAAGATAGCCAACTTACTAATGGTCATTTCACAAATGACACCTTCATCACCATCCTTGAGGAGAATAAATAGGAGAATAACAGTTTGGAGTGTGTTACCCCTTATTTGTATAGGGTGTTTACTTAAGGTTTTCACGAAGGTTCTAGAACTATTCTGAATATTTTGGACAGTTTGAAGCAGTGAACAATAGTAGCGAATGCCCCCTTTATCAGATATGGAACATTACCTACAGAGTTGTAGCAGCGAATAGTAAATAGCTCTGGTAAATTTTGAGGCATGATTACACTCTATAACTACAATATAAAGGATTACAAAGCTAATATGGGAAAAATGTCAGGGTCATCAAACAACAAGAAAGCATATCTGAGCATACATCTCCTGGAAATTTGTAAACCTTTGTAACCGTGAGTGATAAAGTTAGAGGAAGGACGTGATTGGTTGATAACTCTTCCCCTCAGATAGTAGCATTGGCTAACATTGGCTTGCTTTATGATTATATCATTGCATCAAGGTTAATTTACAATTCTAGAGTTTATGTTGAAAATGTGACAGCCTCGAGACTTCTTCCAACTCATGTCAGGAAAGTTATTGATGGTGTAAAGGTCCTAAAGAAGCTTAATCTTGCTGGATGAAATACTGATTAAGGCATACCCGCGTGAGGATTAAAATCAGCAATTTGTTCTACCAGGATTATGAAATCAGCTAAGAACTATAATACAGAAGTAAATACAATAGCAACAAATTAAAGTAGTAAAGATAACTCCATTTTTATGACTAGACCTACGAACTGTCCAAGTCATATGATTGTAAATGAAATTACGCAGCTTTTGGCAAGATGTATGGCTAGGGAACAACGATATATGGCTACTGGTTGGGGACAACATCCTAGATCCAACATTCGTCTCCAAGTTTTGAATCTTTGATTTGATGGAATACAGAGGGTTTCAATTAGGGTGTTTCCACTCCTTGGACATACTTCTAGTTTGAGAACACTTTGCTAATAAAGATTCCAATCAGATTATGTTTTATTTGGACATCCATAGAGTCCATCCCATCTAATAAGGCAGGTTGCAGAGCAACATTATGACACAGCATTCAAAAAGTGTTCCAAGACAATGATCACCTGTAGCATTCCATTACACTAGGTAGGTTAATGTGAGGATCAATTATGGACAAAATGGGGGTCTCAGTGGTTTAGCTAGAGTAGTTTCCCTGTGTGGCCCAGGTGGTGGAATTTGGTTAGTACAAGGAGGCAATTCGAAAATGGCTGCAGGTTTAACTGATCAAGAAAAACTTTCTTTACATCTCCACAAAGACGTTGCCTCAATTTCATTGAAGGGGAATAAGTATGAAGTAAGCTCTACTGATAAGCAAGTTCATTATTTTGAAGTTGTGGTTGTGGATATTGTAAATTTTCCTTTAATATTCAACTAGGGTTAAATAGTGCATGCAAAATATCAACTGATAACCACACATGAATATCTTTTACAGTATGCAGCGGAATATAAAACTGAGAAATAACTCACAACATCACATCACAATATTGGCACTATTATTTTGGGTATGGAAACCCCCGGAAAAACCCAAGATGGGAAAACCGGTGCAACAATCAGATATAGATTTTATTATGAGAAAATGTGGAACTTTTACAATCACTACAAATTCACCCAAACCTGGCGAATGCAGTACCCGGCAGAATCACTAGGAAAATCCCAACTAAACCTCAACAGCCTCCTATGTGAGTGTATGGCCCAACTGTACGAAGCTCAATGATCCTGTTGCTCAATCCTCCGTCTTCCCAACTAAATCCTCTATCTGACTTTCTCTCCTTGTTTGTATCTTGTCTCTGTCGGAATACAAGTGTGTGTGTTATCTCCACCAATTGATCTCTCTTTTATAACTTTAGGTAAAGCGAAAACCCTAATTTCACTTTCACTTTAACAAGTGGTAAAGCAAAAACCTTAATTTCACTTTCACTTTAACTAGTGGTTCACTAAAGTTAATTAATATCACTTTAAATTATTTTCCAAAGTAAACTTCGGAAAAGTAAATTAAATACAACTAGTTTCCTAATTTAAGTCTTCTACATGCAAGAACACATGCATGCAAGAAGACCTTCCTTGTTGTTACTAGTTTAACACTCCCTTTCAACGAGGAAGGGATTTGATAGCAACCCCAACTTATCCTTGAACTTCACAAAACTCTGTCTGCAAAGTGCCTTCATGAAAATGTCCACCACCTGCTCATCTGTCTGTATGTACTCCAACCGAATGGTTCTCCTCTGAACACAATCTCTCAAGAAGTGGTATCTGATGTCTATGTGTTTGCTATGGTCATGGAACACTAGATTCTCAAATAGCCTAATGCCACTCTAATTGTCACAGTGAACTACTGTAGCCTCTAGCTCACACTCGAACAACCCTACAAGTAACTTCCCCAGCCACATACCCTCACAAGAATCCATGCTGGCTGCCATGTACTCAGCCTCTGCCGAGTTCAATGCAACTGACTTCTGCTTCCTACTGAACCAGGAGGAAACCCTTGATCCAATGCTAAAACAGCAACCTGAAGTACTCTTCCGGTCCTCTACACATCCTACCCAGTCAGCATCTGTGAAACGTGCTAACTGTACACTCCCCCTGCACTCATAAACCAATCCATACTCCACAGTACCTTTGATGTAGTGAAGCATGTGCTTCGTAGCCGTCCAATGCACTCTCTGAGGGTCCACCATGAACCGACTCAAATAGTTGACTGCAAAGCTGATGTCTGGTTGACTGTTGACTAGATTCATAAGCAATCCGATAAGCTAACGATACAAGGTAGGATCAAATCCGTCTGACCCCAATGCATCAATATTCCTCCAGTTGGAAACTAGAGGTATGTCCATAGGCTTGCAGTCCTCAATCCTGAATCTCTTCAGGATCTCTACCGCATACTTCCCCTGTACGATGAAGAAGCATCCATCTCTCTGCCAAACCTCCAAGCCCAAAACGTAATGCATCAGCCCAAGGTCTTTCATCTCAAACTCTACTGCAAGGTTGGACTTATAGTCTCCAATCAGCCACTCATCTCTTGTTAAAAAGAGATCATCCACATATAAGACCAGTATGAGAGGCACCTCACCTATCAAGAAGTAAAGGTTGCAGTCAGCCTCACTCTGCTGAAATCCCATCTCCCGTACATAGATTTCAATCCTTGAGTACCATGCTCGAGGTGACTGCTTGAGCCCGTAGAGAGCTCGATGCAGTCTACATACATGCATATCCTTGTTCTCCACATCAAACCCCTCTGGCTGCTCAATATACACCTCCTCCTCTATCACTCCGTTGAAGAAGGCAGTCTTGACGTCCATTTGATGGACAAGCCAACCCATCTCAGCTGCTAGTGAGATAATGGTCTGAATGGAAGAATTCCTGGCAACAAGAGTGAAGGTCTCCTCATAATCAATACCCTCCTTCTGTGAAAACCCCTTTGCAATGGAGCGCACCTTGTACTTCTCCACACTTGCGTCTGCTGCATGCTTTACCTTGTACATGGATCTGGATCCTACCACCTTTTTCCCTTGTGGCCTCGGCACAACCTCCCATACCTGGTTTTTCATAATGGAGTCATACTCCTCAACCATAGCTTCCTGCCACACATTAGGTTGTGCATCCTCCCCGAAGCTGGAAGGTTCAAAGTTAATCAACTCTATCATCAGTGCCATATAACTAAGCCTCTCTAGTGGTACACTCCATCTAAAAGATGTCTGTGGAGGATATACCTGCGTAGAATCCTGCACTGTGGATCTAAAACACTTAGGCCTTGGCCTAGTGTCAACCTGCTACGGCTGCTGGATATCTGTCTCCTACTGCAACTCATCCTTCAAGTCAATGATTGAAGGATCCTGTCCACCTAACTCCCTTTGAGCACTAAAACCTATGCTCTATGTCTCTACTTGTACCTGTACATCTGGCTCCTCCAACTTGACTCTTGACTCCTATGCTGGCTACTGCTCTACTGGTAAGTCCAGAGATCTCTGCAAGGCCCTGTCCTCATCGAACTGGACATCCCTACTCACAATGATCCTCCTATGAGCAGGAATGTAAACTCTATATGCCTTCGAAATCTCGCTATAACCAACAAGTAACCCTTTCTCTCCAGAAGGGTCCAGCTTCTTCCTATTGTCAGCATGAACATGACAATAGGAAACATTGTCGAATATGCAAATGTAACTCACATCTGGCCTAGTTCCTGTGAATACCTCCTATGATGTCTTCCTCCCCAAGGCTATGAGGGGACACCTATTCTGAATGTATACTTCAGTCCTGTATGCCTCGGCCCAAAGGAATAGTGGTAATCCCTGATCAAATAGAATGGTCTTGGCTGCTCTAACCATAGTCATGTTCTTCCTCTCTGCAACTCCATTATGTTGTGGGGTATGGGGCACAGTGTGCTCCTTCTTGATCCCCTCAGTCAAACAATACTCCATGAACTCATTGGAAGTGTACTCATCCACGTTGTCTATCATCAACACTGGAATCTTCTTTCCTGTTTGGTTCTCCACAAGATTCTTGAACTCTCGGAACCTCTCAAAGACCTCTGACTTGGCCTTCAGGAAATAGATCCAGGTTTTCCTGGAATAGTTGTCCATGAAGGTTACACGGTAATTGTAACCACTGAACGAATGGACACTCATAGGTCTGCATACATCTGAATGCACCAAGTCCAAGGGCTCCTTAGACTTGTGCTCACTCTATGGGAAAGGCTTCCTAATGTTCTTCCTCAAAGCACAACCCTTGCAGTCATTATGCTTTTCCTCCTGTACCTGAGGAACTCCAATGACTTCCTGTCTCAAATGCTTCAGTGCTCCATGGTGTAAGTGTGCCATCCTCCTATGCCACAACTCACCCTGACTGTTGCTACTACTGCTGACTAGAGCCTTTGTAGGCTCAAAGTGTAATTTGTACACTTTCCCGCTCATTCTGTCCATCACCCGATCCAAGCTCCTATCTGACCCCTTGGGTCTGATATACATTCTGAGTTGAATATTTATTCGCTCATACAAATAATATTACCAGAAAACTTGGTAAATGAGATAAGCCATAAGGAAAGTATATATTAATGATAAGATAAGAGATGATATGTTACAATTGTGGCCCTACCTTAAATATGGCTTGGGCATTTGAAATGAGAAGATGCCTCATTTCATAACCTAACTTAGTTAAATTAATTATTTAATTATTATCTTATTTTATGTTCGTTACATTGCCACTCTCTTAGAAAGGCTTTGTCCTCAAAGCCTTCATAATGTTTCTACCTATTTTTTTTTGTAGTGTCGTAGTTGACGAAACATGTCGATATGAACTGATAAGAGTGGAGCATAACTTATGATATGTGGATGAATCAATCCATCCCAAATTGATTTGTTGTGGATTGTTGGCATTGCATATTGATCTATTGTTAGGAGCTTTGGTCACAATGGTACCATTAGCTTTCGATAGTTCCCACTTTTTAGGATATCGGTTTTTATGGTTGGGTGTCGATAAGGACTTTTCACAATGTCATTTTATTTTACGAGTGTCGTCTTGTGAGCATTGATCTGAGTTAGAAGTTGTATTTTCGTCCCTTGAGGTTTTAAGGTTTCCTTCTGTATCTTTTCCAACTGCACGTAATCATTTTGAAACTTCTTAATCACTTCTACTTGCGTTTTTCTGTAATCTTCAAACTTCTTAAGTTGTTCCTTAAGATCTTTGTTATGACTTCTGATGCAACTATTTTCTTCCTGCTTGTCTAGAAGTTTCCCTTCAATGTCTTCCATAGATTGTTTTTTCTTTCGACTATTTTTCAACTTCTTAATTTTCGTGACTAGTGTTTTGTTATGATTACTTAATCTAAAAATTTCTTCGGAATTTTTGGATAGTGTTTTATTACTTTTTGCAATCTCCGAATTATGAGTCTTTTTAGAGTCGTCATTTTGTTGTTGAAGAACTTTTATCTGTTGTCGATACTGGTCGATCACTAATTCTTGATTTTCTAATTTATGTCGTATCTACGTTAGTTCTTCATCCTTGTTGCTAACGATTTTGTTCAACCATTTTATTTCCACTTCGTAATTGTTAATTTCTTTCTTTATATCTTGATTTTTCAATCTCTAATTAAAATTGTTTTCATCTTTTAATTTCTCAATTTGGGCAGACAATTTTTCTATATGATTTTTCTGGTCGGAAATTTTTTGTTCCTTGAGCTCTTTTTGCATCTCATGTATTTTAATTATTACTTCTGAGTTCATATTTGTGTCTCGTAATTCTTTATTGTCTCTTCGATAACGCTTTAACTTGGCTTGTAATTTCTCTAATTGTAGTAGCAAACCAGATTCCATGATCTCTAAATTTTTTAATGATAAATGGCTATCGATTTCTTGACGAGTCTTACTTGGATTTTGTTTCCTATAGATATAAAGTCTTGACTTCTTGTCTTCTTTTCTTTCACGTCTTCGATGATATAAGATCTTCCTTTTCTTTTTTTGATACTGTCCTTTTTTTCAATAATAAATATTAATTATTTAATTAATATTATTATTGTTTTTTATACAAACTAAATATTATTTGTATATAGTTTTTTTTTAATGTTTTTAAAAATAAATATTATAATATAATAATAATATTTTATTATTATATATAATATTTGACTTTTATTAAAAAAAAAAATTTGTTTTGTTTTACTTTGCTCTTGTAATTTAATAATTGTACTTAATACAATTATTAAGTAATTATAATAATAATAATATTAATATTTTTCTTTTTCTTTTATTTTTTAAGGTTGATAAATACTTCTTGTAGTTTGGGTGGTTGGGAGGAATGATTGTTACCTTCCCCACCTAAGTTCAAATCTTACTTGCTTCTTAGTAGCAATTATTATGTACTTTTAGATTTTTTGTTTCCCTTAAGTTTTGTAAAATTCTAGTAGATTGGATGGTTGGGAGGAGTGAGTGTTACCTTCCCCACCTAAGTTCAAATCTCACTTGCTTTTAGTAGTATTTATTATACACTTTTATATTCAAACCCTCTTTAAGAAACCAGGTGTGGTTTCACTTTTACCCTCTCTTTTTTTTTCCTTTTACTTTTATCTTTTCTTTTTTTAACCTTATTTTTCTTTCCCTTTTTTTTGTTTTTCCTCGTTCTTTTAGTTTTTTGTTTTTACTTTTTTTTCACTTTTTGTTTTACTCTCTTTCCTTTTTTTCTTTTTCTTTTACTTTCTTTTATTTTATTTTTTTTGTCAATTTGAAATCTGAAAATGGCCAGAAGCCAAGACTGGTCAAAGACCAAGTGTACGGAGAAACTCTGAATTTACTCAGATAAAATCTGAAATTTTGGCTAAAAGCCAGAATGAGCACAAGCCTGAGAAAGGGCTGGCTCTGATACCAAATGAGCCAAATAATTATTCGCTCACACAATGAATTCACCAAAAGAATTGGTAAATCAAATAAGCCATATGGCAAGTATATATTAATGATAAGATAAGAGATGATATGTTACAATGGTGGCCCTACCTTAAATATGGCTTGGGAATTTAAAATGAGGAGACGCCTCATTTCATAACCTAACTTAGTTAACTTAATTATTTAATTATTATCTTATTTTATGTTCATTACACATTCTATGGTCATAGAACTTCACCTGATATCCCTTGTCCTCCAGAGTGGAGACTGATATAAGGTTCCTGGTCAGTCCTGGAACATATAACACATCAGCAAAACTGATGGTTTTTCTAGACTCCCTCTCAAATGAAACAGTGCCAACTCCCTGCACCTGATACTGCGCATCATCACCCAGCTCAACGTGGATCCCTGTTCCACCCTCCTGCAAGTCTCTAAAGAATCTCTTCTGTCCATTCGTGACTAGATGCTCTACTGTCAATGTACCATATTTTGCTCACTGTGGTGCTTTCCATGCAAGCTATCAAGCAAAACTCCTCATCGAAGTTCCTGCTGAACTCATCCACCTCTGCAGGTCCAACCATCTAAGTGTTACTCTTCTTCTTCCTATCTGGGCACTAGGGGGAAAAGTGTCCCTACTTGTGGCAGATAAAACACTTGACCTTTGATAGGTTAAGGTTCTTCTTACCATCCTTCTTCCTCTTTTCCTTCCCCTTACTCTTCCCTATAAGGGATAGAGCCTCCTCATCCACAATCTATGGGGCACTGCTTGATGAGCCTGATCCTTGACCCATGTGGGCCTCCTCCTGCACAAAGTCATCCCATAGTCTCTGCGAATCAAGGAGCTTCTCCCGAGCCACAACACCTTTGACAAAGGTATCCCATGGCTTAGAGAAGCCATTGAGGGCTATCTGAACTAACTCCTCATCCACTGTCTTAGAGCCAATAGCTCCAAGCTCGTCCTTGATCTATGTGAGCCTCGTGAGATAAGGCACCAGTCCTTCTCCCTTGGCCATCTTGGTGCTGCGCATCCTCTCTTGCAACACCATATTCCGGTTCTCGTTCTTGCTTTGCTACAGACTCTCCAAAGCCGTCCACATCTCTGCTGCGGTCTTCTTACCAGAAAGGTGAGGCACTATATGGTCCTTCACTCCATCCATGATAATCAGCATGGCTCTTGAATCAATCTTCTTCCAAGCTACTAAATCTATCGGATCTAAGGGTGCAACCTTCGTGGATTCAATGTGCTCCTCTGCATCACTAACATCCAGGATCCTTGTGATCCTTTCTTTCCATGTAGGAAATTTATGAGCACCCTGGAGTCTATCCTCAATTGTCAAATGCACGACCACAGTGAAGTGTACCTGTCAAACCCTAGATTTGGATGTCTAGGTTTGTGTCTTCTTATAGATCTGCCCCTGATCTATCACTGTTGCTGCAAATCTCTCAACTTTAGCTTACCAGAGCTCTGATACCATGTAAATTTTCCTTTAATATTCAACTAGCGCTAAACAGTGCATGCAAAATATCAACTGATAACTACACATGAATATCTTTTACAGTATAAAGTGAAATATAACACTGAGAAATAACTCACAACATCACATCACAATATTGACACTATTATTTTGGGTATGGAAACTCCCGGAAAAACCCAAGATGGGAAAACTGGTGCAGCAGTCAGATATAGATTTTATTATGAGAAAATATGGAACTTTTACAATCACTGCAAATTCACCCAAACCTGGCGAATGCAATACTCGATAGAATCACTGGGAAAATCCTAGCTAAACCTCAACACCCTCCTATGTGAGTGTATGGCCCAGCTGTACAAAGCTCAATGATCATGTTGCTCACTCCTCCGTCTTCTCAGCTAAATCCTCTGTCTGACTTTCACTCCTTGTCTGTATCTTGTCTCTGTCGAAATACAAGTGTGTTTGTTCTCTCCACCAATTGATCTCTCTTTTATAACTTTACATAAAGAGAAAACCCTAATTTCACTTTCACTTTAACTAGCGGTAAAGCAGAAACCCTAATTTCACTTTCACTTTAACTAGTGGTTCACTAAAGTTAATTTAGATCACTTTTATTTATTTTCCAAAGTAAACTTAAGAAAAGTAAATTAAATACAACTGGTTTCCTAATTTAAGTCTTCTGCATGCAAGAACACATGCATGCAGGAAGACCTTCCTTGTTGATACTAGTTTAATAGTTATACCTTTGGATGAGATCAAAATCATCTTTGACTTGATCCCACCATCTTAATTGTAGAGTGACTTCTTCACCACACTTATACAACATTTTTCAGGGGTCTCTTAAATCCAGTATACTTCGAGCTTCCATCTACTTCTAGCCTCCCTGATCTAATGGGCATTATATAAGTACCAGATTCGCCATTTTCATGTGTATCTATATTGAAGGACTATAGCAGAGATGACAAAGCTAATTAAATTTTCAGCAGTTAAGGCAGAATGATTGATCTAAGACTCCAAATAAGTTCGAAATGGAAATGGAGAGTCGAAGCAGAATCCTAGCGTATGATATTAACCTTTGCTCGATCGAGTTTGAGCAAATCCAAAATTGAGGTCAATGATAGAGCATTAATGGCAGCCATGAGATGTTATCCCTAGGATCGTGGATCCTTTGGCTCATAGTATCTTCACCTTGTATCCTGTGGCATGCTTTATTACACTGGAATCATGAAACTGAGAGCTGGGAATTTAGGAGTATCCGAAGGGAACAATAAGATTGTAGGGCATGTGTGGAAATCACCCACATATGACATGGCAATGGGATTGTCATCTTCTGGTTATAATTGGTGACTACGGGTGTGCCATACATTAAGGAATAAAGTGGCAGACGTCCAGCACCAAAGAGATTCATGGACACATTGAGAGGTGACACCCATTTTGACATCATTGACACGAATAATGCCCTCCACCATGACCTACGAATTGAGTATTGGATGGGATTTGATGTGGAACAATTCATGGGCCACTTTTTGGTATTGTTTCATGACCATTCCTATGAACGATTCACTTTCTAGATAGCCCTCAACTTCATTATGGGGGATCGTTGGATATTAAGAAGCTTTGACATGGATCTTGTCCACTTTCAAATCGACTCGTGGCTCACCTTGTTGTGTTAGGCACATTTATGAATAGCTTAGTGCCATCACTCATATCTGAGGGCCTTGTTACGCTTCTACAGTTTACAGTGTTCCAGTAGGTCGTTTGGTAGAAGAGGGCTTAAAATATTTTTAAAAGGCCAAGTGTGGGGCTCTCTGTGTATGGTTTCCCATGACCACACTCCTCGGTTCTACTCTTGGAAGTACTATGGCTTAGTGGCATTGTTGACTACCACTTTATAGGGTTTTAACTTTTATCCCTAGTGTTGGTGTCTACAGCTTCCTAGGGTGGGCCATTGAGTCACTTGACCACCATGTTTTTCAGATTTGATGGAGACTACATTTCATTTAGGGAGATCATCCCTAGTCCATCACCACCCTCACCCCACTCGGACCTTTCCTACGGTAGTTTTGACCCTCTCTAGCCAAAATGGCCCTATGACATCATCCTTTTTATCAAGCCTCAAGCTAATGCAAGGGGGACGTTGAAGGACTTTGTTGTCACTGAGGTTAGTTAGGGCATGACATCCCCCATGAACTCACTCTCTCCATCAAAGTTAGGCTTTAGCTTTCTTGTGTAATTTCCTCATCTGATTAGGCATTGAGGACCAAAACCGCTAACCTATGTGATTCTTGTGGGTTCGAGTGGTTACTGACAGTTAGGGAATCATCTAAAGACTAATGCCATCTATAGAAAATCTAGGGCATCATCATGTTATCACCATTAGGTCAAGAAGGGCCACCAGGGCCAAAGGCCACCATCATGCATGCCATCCAAGCATTATTTAATGATGCATGCACTCATTTAAGTCTCCATGCGCATGCATGCAAGTCAACTGCAAATTAGAAAATAAAGTGACCTAATTAGGTCAAATATTAGGGTTTTCGTAGTTGAAAGTTATAAAACGAATATAAAGTGAAAGGAGACTCACTTTTGATGATTATTATTTTGGAGCTCTTGAATAGCAGCACAGCGTGCAGCACAGCAGTTGGGGTTGGAGAAGGCATCTTCAGCTAGCGGGGTTTCAGCAATGAGATATCTGCCCTAGTCTCATTCAGGGTAAGACATACAGGTTCACCATTCGCTCTTCCATTCATTCATAGTTATCTAGTATACTGCAGAGATTGTTGTAGGGGCACGTGTACAGCCATAAGGGGTTTTCAGCCAGAAATCCCTAATCATTTGCTGGGTCTTCAGATCTCAGTTTTACTTCGAAACCCAGGCACCATTTTCATCATCGGCATCTTACTCCAGTACCCATTGATTATCATATCCGATCGTGCTCATCCTGAGCAGTTATCAGCCATTTCGGGATCAGGGGGGCGTGAGCAGCTGCACCTCTAGAACAATTCATTAGCCTGCCTAGAGACCTCAAAACCTTCGCATGTGCTAGGCATTCTCTCCAACACTGGAAGGCTATCAATCCTGGAAATCTGTAGCTTCATCGAACACCTCCTTCACTGAAAACATCACCCTTAGCTGATCTAGGGTTCGTATTGTTGGGGTTTCACCGGAAGCAGAAGATATCAATTCATCTCTGATTTAGCTCTTGATGCATGCATACTCTCTCAGGAGCAGTCCAGCCAGCTTATCAGTGGTAAGTGTTCATTCTATCCTACAAAACCCTAACCCTAATTTTTGCTATAAAATAGGGAATGTTGCATGGCAGTTTGCATGCCCGGTTGTATTAGTGTATTTGCTTAGAATTAGAAAATATTGGGATTTGGGATATTATAGCTTGTCTTGGCATATTTCATCATTTTATGCTTGTTTAGGGTCTAGTCCCGAATGTGTGGGTGACATTTCCTAATTTAGTCTTATGGTATATTATTTTAGTATTATTATTGTTTTAATTTTAAGTTGAAAAATTAAGACATGTAGGCTTGATAAAATTAAAAGATTGTGATAGGATGGATATAAATACCCTATCAAAGCTCATTTGTAAATCACAACTCATGGGATAAGACTATGTTTTCTCTTTTTCTCCTCTTGTATAAGGCCACTATGTGATACACACCTCTTGGATGGTTTCTTCTTAGCTTGAATGGTGAATGAAGGCTGATTTACTACGGTTGCTTTGCACATAAAATATTGATGCTAGATGGTTGGTGAACTCATGCACAAAAGGTTACCCATTGTCTTTTCTTTGCTCATCTTCTGTTAAGTGTTGGTAAGTCTATCCCTATCTTTCTGTTGAATGGTGCTATTTGTTGCATTCTCCTTGTTTAGCTAGGGTTTCTTTCCAATATTTTGTCAAATTTGTATGGTGGAAAATGTCCTCTTAAAGGAGTTTTCTTTGTATCAGGCCTTGGATCTCTTCTTTTACCCTAATTAGGCCCCTACAACGAACCTAAAGGTTGTTGCTGAATATCCTAGTTTGCAAGTCTAGAGAATATTTCCAAGTGGGAACATTGATCATTGATCCCTTATGCCTTAGGGGATGAGATAAACCATATCCCTAAACAAAAACTCTCTTTTTACAAATTCTTCGCATCTTATATCTAAAAACTCTAAAAAAATCAGAAAAACATAAAACCCCAAACATTCAAAAAATTCAAAATTCCAAAATATTTAAAATCTCGCAAAACCAAGTCCACAAAGGGCTGCGCCCTATCTGTTTTCTCCAATGATCCTTAAAGGCATCATAGTTGGCCTTCCTTTGACCTCTAAACGTGCCAAATGAACCCTGTTGAAACTATTAAAGCTGATTAGGGCTGTTGAAATTTTTCAAGTCTGAGTGGCCAAGTAAATTCGGCCTGCTTCGGGTTTGTCTTTCTCACTAGGGAGAAGTGTTCTGGGTGCTTAAAATCCCTCTTTAGGGCTGGCTTCACCAATACTCAATGCTAATATTTACAATAACAGTCAGATAGTGACAATTTATTAGTATTAAAGTTGATATTTACTATTATGTCGCTTCCATAATTAGTGTTGATTGTTGCTACTGATACTATTGAGTTATTATGTTATATGCCTAATGTGGATTCTGATTACAGTTATTAATGTCTACCGATCTATGTGAGATAATGTTACAAATGAGTAATTATAGAGATTTAAAGCATAAAGTGCATAACTTATTTATGTTACATGCATTGTTACATATATCGGCCATATCACGATATATCACGTTATGGCTTTAATCCACATGCCAATTTAAGATGTAACATTTTGGTGTCATTGACAAGGATAAGTCCACTGGACCCAACATTAGAACAACATTTCATTTGGTGATTTTATCCTCACCTAGCGCCTGGAAAATCCACCTAGAGAATTAGTGCTTAAAGGATACTCCACCAGAGCATCCTCTCAAGAACATATTCCTTTTATCCCTGAACCTCAAAGATATTATAGGGAAAAGACAAGAGTGATTCAATCTGTGAACCAAGGTAGTACTTCAAATCTGTAGTAGCCCAATCCAATTAAATTGCTTACCAAATTGACTGTTGATGGATTTTTGGCCTAGGAGTCTGACCCAAGGCTTTGACGCCACTGTAACAACCCCAATTCAAGTTGGATGAATTACTCCCAACAGTCTGGTGGTTTGATTAAGAGTTCCTTAAACACTAGTTGACACTCTTGACATACTGCTTATCAATTAGAGAACTAATCCAAATGACTACTAAGCTTCTGGTAATTGACCTGATTGAGAGATTTTCACAAACACTTTTCTTATGGACTGTTGTAGGTTACCATTTCTCTTAAATACTGGATTCCTCACCTCAAACTTTGTGAGTGTATGGCTGTAGCAGACTCGGCAATTTTGGTGTGTAGACTCTTCTTCAATGATATAGGATACGCTTAAAATTGATGCATATTAAGGCAGAGATATATGATTACAAACAACCACACCACATTTCAAGAGGAAAAGTACATCATATATCACTTTAAAATATACTTCTCTATATATATTCAAAGGTGAATAGCATGCCTGGAAGTGATGACTTTACTTGCAATTACAGTATGCTCCCAAATGATAGAAATATTCTCCAAGTGTGCAGTAGCTCTCCACAGAAGAAAAAAAATCCCTTCTTCCAAAAGCTAACAAGATATTTATATATTATCTTCAGTGCCCTCAGCCATGGTCATTTGCTGCTACGAGAGAACTGATAGGACAAAGGTTTGACCCATATTTGAATTACCTCACCACACAAGACAAATAATGACTGAAAATGCCTTCCAAACAGCTTCCCTTTTAACCCACAATTTTGTACAGTAAGTAAGCTCACAAGTTCACAGCCCTTAAACCAAATATCAACTCACATGACTTGGGAAGTAAATATGGGATGCACCTTTCCTGTGAATAACTCCCAGCAAGGACATAGGGTGCTTTTCTTATTGATTTCGTTCACCCAAATTATTACAATAAGATACAGGACATGCTTCCTTTGAACTCATATTTGGGCAGTGAGTGCACCCTCCTTCATGACCATATTTCAACTGTAAAACTCATGAAATATCAAGTCTGGAAATAATAATGCAAACCCCCAACGATAGCAAGGAAACACAAGTGAACTTTTCTTAACAACACATCTGAAGCTGGAGACAAAATATCAAACCATGGTGATGAAGACCAACTGAGAAATCTGAAAGTGATTCCAACATCCACAAGAGCTAGGATAGATGGTCGCACTATCAAAACTCTTCTCTTCCTCCCCATAGGGTTTCGTCCAAGAGAAGTTTAGAAGCTCAAGAGTTCTCAATTCCTTAAAATCAAATCACAAGAATGAGAGAATGAGCTCTCATGTCCCTTTTTATATTCTCACTTTGCCCCCTTGTGACTTTTTAACTTCTCTTGACCTTTTCGCTCATAAATATATTAAAAAGTGACTTTTTATAAGAAAGAGACCCCCATTCACTTTTTAATTTCAAAGTGAGTACTTTATGACTTAACTCTTACTTCCTAGTTTCTTTAACATAAAGTGGCTTTTATAAAGTCAATTTATTTAAATTAATTACTAATGTCACTTTATAACGTCCTTTTAGCCTAGGTAACTTTAATAATTAATTAATTCTCTTTTTCACTGACTATAGCCTACGGGAACTGGATAGGCTAATAAGTCGTTCATGGTAGGTCATCTGGAAAGGGACATTACAAAATCCTTTACCTTAAGTCATGGCTAACCCTTGGTTAATAGAACGACACAAACCTTTTGACTTCTCTCCCATTCCTGAGCATCCTAGCAATGTTCCCAACATAGAAAACCTACCTAAATTCGATGGGATAATGTTCTTTCCAATGATTTTATGGGATGTTTGGATGATTTACCTCATCTTCATGTTGTCTTCAAACTTTTTGTCAAAACATTAAGAAACAAAGCTTACACAAGGTTTCAAAGTCTCCCTACTACTAGTATCAAATCCTTCCCAGATTTGCGAAAAAGTTTTCCTTGATAAATATTAAATGGAAAGAGAATAGAGATGCTAAATATGTTTTGAATGAATTAACTTGCATCAAGAGAAGTGAAAATGAGATTGTAGAGGAGTTTAACTCCAAGTTTAGCAAATTGATTGAGGAAATTCCAATTGAATATGCTCTCCTTGATGCCATGATTTTGTTGTATTACATGGATGCTTATCAAGGTCAATTTAGAATGTTCCTAAATCACTTAAAACCTATAGATCTCAAGGATGTTAAAACCAAAGCTTTGCTAGTTAACAAAGATTGGATTTTTGTTGGGAAACTTAATGCCATACCTAATCCTAGAGTTGTCCATCCAAACCATGAACCCATGATGAAAACTATAGCTAAACCTCCCATTGATCCTTTGGTCGCAATCACCAAAGCACCTAGACGATTGGAAACCATCGTGGTACAAAATAACACAACAATACAAAATAGGTTGATTAACTTGGAAAACGCACAATTAGAAATCAACCTAGAGGAAATGAGGGTGGTTGGAACAAACCAAGGTCCAAACAAATTTCCTAATACCTTTGAATACCAAAAATACCAACAGTGGGGTTGAAGAAGATGCTTATTACTAGTGTCCAACTTACAAGCAAGATCACGATCCTAGTACTTGTCCTTTGGTCCAGGAATTCATATATCAGAATTTGAAGGATGGAGAAGGATCTAGTGAAAGCCCCTTTATGAAATTTGTAGGAGGATTGAACAGTGTCATGAATGCCTCTTACAGTTTCTCTAATGAATGCCTCTTAAGGGAGATGCCAAGCCTTTTAGGAAAAAGTTAAGGATCAATCCTAAGTTAGCCCCTGTCATCAAGAAAGAGTTAGAAAAAACGTTGGAAGTAACAACCATTGCCTCTACAAGACACTCAAAGTGGGTAGACAATTTGGTTGTGCTTATGAAATAAAATGATGAAATAAGACTTTGTGTTGACTTTAGAAACCTTAACCAACTTTTAATTAAAGATAATTTTGGGTTGAGCTAAATGTTGTCTATGTTAGATGGATTTTCAATTTATAGCCAAGTGTTGGTCAAGAAGGAAGATGGACCAAAGCCATCTTTTACTCTTCCTTCGGGAACACTTGAATACCTTAGAATGCCATTTAAATTGATGAATGTTCAGTCTATCTTTCAAAGAGCAACAATTTTTTCCTTTAGGGACCCTCTTGGTAAGATAATCGAAATATACCAAGATGACTTGACCATTGTGTCTAAAGGAAGGAAAGATCATATAATTCATCTTAGGAAAGTATTTGAGAAGTGTCCAAAATATCACATATTTTTTAATCCCAAGAAGTCAATTATAGGGGTTGATGAGAGTAAACTCTTGGGACATATCATATCCAAGGAGGGTATCAAAATTGATCTCCAAAGAGTCAATGCCCTTGAACAAGTCCCATTTCCTATCAACAATAAAGCTCTTTAATCTTTTCTTGGAAAGATAAGCTTTATTGGACAGTTCATCCCCAACTTCCTTGAAATTGTCAAACTGATCATGAAGTTACTTAAGAAATATCAACTGTGAAAATTTACAATTTACCAGATCCGATTACAATCTATTCATTAATATTTATCACTGTCTTGACTCTTAAGTTAACTGAATCAGATAACAACACACTAATAAACAACCATAAATAAAGAAAACCACAACATAAGAGATACCCTAGAAAACCCAAACCTTCGAGGAAAACCAGACAAACGTTTGTCTTCTTATTGCAATATTTGATTACAATAGCACTACAGTAGTCCTCCGGATAAACCTTCTGAATCTGTACCAAAACCCACAAGAAGATGCCCCAAATCCTCTCTGCAAACGAGATAGACAAACCCTAGATCCAAAAGAGAATTAACTCTTCCCTGGAAAGTTAGAGATCTCAAAATAAGATCTAGATTGTTCACTACAAGAGGAAATATGTCTCTCGCAACTGTGATGATGACCACTATAAAACATCTCCTTTACTCCTATGACTGTGATGCTGAACTCATACTCAAAGGCTCCTTTTATAATCCCACACTCATGCAAATGCCATGGACCAATGCCTTGGATCCTCCAATATAATGGGCCAACTAAAATCATTTAAAAAGAAGTGTTATCAATACACCTTTACAATGTATGTCTAGAAATCATCTCAACTCCTTCTATGTTGATAGACACCACCAACATAATACCTATCGAGCTACAAATACTAGCATTCCCTCTTAGCGAGAAATGTACTTCTAGAGAAGCATCCACCAGGATCAAACACCTCCTCAACTGCTATAGCTGCTTCCTCTAAACCATAATACTTCTTGGATACATCCATTGCAATTTGATATAAATATCTACGCTCCTCCTCCATCAATGTCATCTCAAACACTAATCCAAACTCCCTCTAAAGTTCATTGCCATCTTCAACTACCCAGACCTTTATCTCACTATTGCCCAATATTTTCTAGGCAGATTAGGGTTGTTTCAACACCTGCTTTTCTTGACCTACAACACCCCTGAGTTTCCCAAAAAAATTTGGGCACTTCAACCCTCTACCCGAGACATTTTTGGGAAATTTTGCCCCTACCTAGAGCTGCCCAGCTACCTGCCCGCAGCTTTTCTAGTTGCCTTTTCTGTATACCAATCAACTTTTCTTACAATGGTGATCGAACACTCTTCAGCGGTTAAGATTCCCTACCAACCGTGTGTTTACAAATCCTTCTACAACATCATGTCCCAACTCTACTCAGATTTGTGTCCCAACTCCATTGCCAACCTTTGTTGTCAACACCATTTTCCTGATGCATTCACCTCTCAACAACATTTTTTTTCTATGTTCAAGCCCGATCCACATTCTAGCGTCATAAACTCTGCTAATTCATATTCCTCGCATCCATACTCAATATTCAAGCATCCCCAACCTCTACTAGAGCTCACACGTTCTCGTTTCATGTCTCATCTATTCCACCCTCGGTCTGATCTTGTATCCATAGCTTGTAGATCTCTGTCCCAGCAACCCACGATCCAGTTGTCAAGTTATGCGACAACCACAAGACCTCCACCATTCTCAACCTACCCTCAACGTCTCTACCACGTCTTGCCCATTAGACCAACAACAATCACCTTCTACTAACGGTCCACAACATGTCCAATCGTGCTCAGATGTCACACTAGTGGCTCCACATCTCTGCCTATGGACAGTAGCTCCCTCTTGCCCCGACCGGTGCTATGCGTGCTCCCTACAAATTCCAGCCATTTGATACATGCCCAAAAACTTGTGATCTCTACCTGCAACCGCATTAAACTGTCCGCGGCACTGCACGTTGTCGCAATACACAAGACTCTATACAAATGGATACTCTCACGCGAGCAGGACCCCCAACGATGCTCGATCCAACCTACATCTTGACCCCTGCCTCTGGCTACACGTGGCCAAGTCTAGATTGCAACATATTTACTCATCACTTCCTCAATAGGACTACAATCAACTCAATCTCTGACCCTACAATCACCGCCTGTGATGAGAACATAGCCCACTACGCTCCTCCATTAGTGTCATCTCAAAAACTGATCCAAATAACATACTCTCTCTAGAACTCTGCTCAAAACTCCATCTAAATTTACTTGCCATATTCAACTACTCAGACCTTTATCTCACTACTGCCTAATCTTTTCTAGGAAGATTTGGGTTGTTTCAGTCCCTGCCTGCCTTGATCTACAACACCCCTAAGCTAGCCAAAAAAATTTGGTCACTTCAACTCTCTACCCAAGATATTTTTGGGCAATTTTTCCCCTACCTAGAACCACCCACTACATGCCCACATATTTTCTAGCTGCCTTTGCTGGCTACCAATTGCCTTTTCCTACACTGGCGGTCGAACACTCTTCAACGGTTAATATTCCCTACCAAGGCGCATGTTTACAACTCCTTCGATAGCACCACGTCCCAGCCCTACTCATATTTGCATCCTAGCTCCATTTCCAGCCTCTGTTGTCAACATTGTTTTCCTGATGCCTTTAGCTCTCAATAGCATCCTTATTCTATGTCCAAGCCTGATCCACGTTCTAGCATCACAAACTCGACTCGTGCCTATTCCTCGCATCCGCAATCAATATTCAAGCATCCCCAGCATCTACTACAACTCACACATTCTTGTTTCACGTCTCTTGCCTTCCACCCTAAGCCCATGCTTGTATCCATAGCCTGTAGATCTCTGTCCCAGCAACCCATGATTCAGTTGTCAAGCTGTGCGACAACCACAAGACCTCCACCATTCTCAACCTACCCTCAACATCTCTACCACATCTTGTCCATCATACCGATGACAATCACCTCCTACAAGCACTCCAGAGCACGTCCAATTGTGCTAAGATGTCACACTAGTGGCTCCAGACCTCTACATGTGGACGGTAGCTCCCTAGTGCCCCGTCTTGTACAAATACCCCACATAGCCTACCTTGAGCCTACGTCAAGCCAATTCTATTATTATTTTCTTTTAATTTTAAGTTGGCACTTTATAATTTCAAGTTGACTTATTTTAAGGCATGTATGCCTAGATATTTTGTAAAACGTGAGTGTGAGATCATATAAATAGATCTCCTCTATTACATTTTAAAACAAGACTCATGGGATAATACACTATGCATTTGTTTTACCCTTGCTAGGGCTCTTTGGACGGATGTGCTCCTCCTGAGAAAAGTTTTTCTTAGTTAATGCAAGTTTTTTCTGGTAATTCTTTGGTGAAGTTCTTTGTTTGGTGATGCTTTGATTTGTTGGATGAACATGAGCACAAAGAGGTCAGGTTTCTCATCCTTTTGTCTGAATGTTGGTGGATGTGCATATCCAAGTCTTGGCGGTAGCCCTAGTGCTGCACTTTTTCCTAGGATAGGTTATTACCTTCCATTCTTGTCACCTTAGCACGCTAAGGCATGTCTCCCCTTGAGGGTGCCCTAGGGTTTCTCCTTAGTTTTCCTATGGCTAGTTGCTTGACCTAGGAACCCTTTCTCACTAGGTTAGCCATCCTCCCTAGAAGCTCTAGGTTGGGTAGGGTTTGTGCTAGGGTAGGGTTTTCCTTTGGTTTTCACACCCTTTTTCTCCAAACTTAAGCTTATTTTTAGGTTTAACTTAGGTTTAAGTTAGTCATAGGGCTTAGTTTAGGTTAGTTTATGGTGTTAATCCTGACTTAGGTTAGGGTTAGTTGCTATATTGCATGAGTTTTCGGAACGCGGGAACGTTGGGAACGTGGGTATGAGTGTCTGATATGGCTAGAAGTTTCACCTAAATTTATAGGAAACGACGGGTTGGGAGTGGCAATAATATATATTAAAAAATATAAAAATAATATAATTAAAAAAAATTATATTAAAATATATAAAAAATAATATAATTAAAAAACAAAATTAAACATATGGCATGCTATTTAAGGATTGTATTATAAAATTAAAATATCATGCATATTATAATTCATTGATAAAGGAATCCATACTTTATAATACCATTTTCATCCTCCAATAAAATTAAAATACCATAAAATTTAAAGTATAAAAATTAAAAATGCTGAAAGTAATACATAGTTCAAAATTTGGCAAAAATGCCATGCCTAAGTACTACATAGTCCAAAAGTGCCCAAAGGCCAAGGCCCAAAATGTATCAGAGTTACAATGAAGGTGATCATAAAGTATGATCTTCAACAAAAAGGTTATCCATATAAGCTTGAGCCTCACTAGGCATTGCATCTCTATGGTCACCACCATCATCATCATCATCAATTTGAGCAGCATCTTCAGCATCCACATCCCACCATACTATAGGGCCCTCTAAATACTCAGGTAGCTTCCTGGAAAAAAGTCAAAGACTATTGTGCACATAAACTAGTTTCTCTGCTCTCTTAAAAGTAAGTCTATTCCTCTTAACATAGTGGATGAAACTATAAGTAGACCAATTCCTTTCAACTGCTGATGAACTGGAAACTTGAGATAGCAAACGTGTAGCAAGTTGTCGAAGCTCTTGGACATCCCCCCCCCATACATTCTCCACCGTCCTATGGGATTATTTTGTGCATAAATCTTGATGTACCGCCTTGCATCTTGAGTGAATGAAGAAGGACTTAAGGTTCCAAAATCAATAAATTTCCCACGCAACACATTTGCTTCATCTGGGGTATACATCTTATTTATGGCATCAAGAAATCCATGTTTTACCTCTTCATCATCAATGGGTGGAACTCTGTTTGGTCCCTCCATATACCACTTTGGATTAAGGGCATATGCAGCCATTTGAATAGAGGTATTGAGTTTGTTCCATCTCTTCTCTATTATCTTATGGATTTCTTGGAAAAATTCCAAAGAAGGGTTTCTTTGACGAATTACATTCCTTACCTTTCCTACCATACAATCCATACATTCATATATTTCCCCAAGATCAGGGGAATCATAATCTACATACCTAATCAACTCCACAATTGGAGATGTAAAAGAAACAATATACTTACAATCACACCACCAATCCTCATTAAGAAGCATATCTTTTATCTTCTTCGCTTGAGTTGATCTAGACTCGGACCATGAATTCCACTCTTCTGCAATGAGAGTGGCTTGTAAGGGTGCATACACCTCAACCATATGCTCAAGAAGAATGAAGTATGTTGCATACCTTGTTTCTGCAGGCTTCAAAAATTGTTTCCGTGATTTCATCCTGTAGATTGCCAATAAGGCATGGTGGCTGCAAATGAACATTTGTGCCTCTCTTGCCTCTAAAATGATTTTTGAAATCCAGGATATTTTACTAATGTCTTTGAGGACATTGTTAAGAGCATGTACACAACAAGGATTCCAAAAGATATGCTTGTATCGACTTTGGACCATCAATCCAGCTGCTTTGAAAACAGGTGCTACATCTGTGATAATGTGTACAACATTTGAAGGACCGATCTCATCAATTGCATCCTTCAACACTTCAAACATGAAAGTAGCATATTTCAATTTTCCACTACAATCAATTGCTCTTAAGAAGTAGGGTCCTGCAGGAGATGTAACAATAATATTCAACAATGACCTATGTTGAATGTCTGTCCAACCATCCATGACTATTGAACACCCTGAAGAATTCCATGATTGTTTGAGGTCCGCCATACACCCCTGCATTCTTGTCACTCCCTTGTCTAACAATGATGTCCTTATTTTGTTGTAACCTGGGGGTGTATATCCTTGCCCAACAGCTAATCTTTTTTCACCATTTCCTTGTAATATGGTGAACGGGTGGCATTAAATGAAATCCCATTTGCCATGAAAAAATCAGCGACAGCATCGTCAGCCTCATCCTTATGTACAACATTGTAGATTTTACGAATTTGTTCAACAGCAGCAGCACTAGCAGACCTGTTCCTCTCAGGAGTAGAACCAGCTTGAGACTCAACTTGGTTTAGTTTACTTTGATTCATTGAATCTTGGACATCATTAGAGGATGAGAAAACCCTAGGTATCTTAAAAGGACGATCATTGTTTAAGTCAGTTTCACAGACACCTGTGGTAGCCATGTGAAGCTTGGTCAACTCCATTCTTTTTTCAACATTACATATACAACCCTTAACCCCATCACCAGCTATGCACAAAAGATGATGCCACACTCTAGTATAGCTCCCCTTAAACACATGGTTGCACAACATGCACACCCATTCTTCACAAGCCCCACTGTTCTTTTTCTTATTTTGAGTAATTTTCTTCACAAATTTTAACAAGGGTTTCTTGGGATCTGTTCTTTGGCTTGGGCTTGAGCTTTCAACTGGAATTGGAGTAGAATTAGTGTCTTTCTCACTAGATGGTATGCTCCCACACTCCATGACTTCCCTTAATAGTACACAAGTACAACATAGCATGTTTCAAATTTAGTTTGATGACAAAAGTAAAGTTGTAAAGTGAAACTTTAAAATTTTAATTAATATGGAATTTGAATGAAATATTTATGAAAGTAAACTTTAAAGTTGTAAAGTGAAACTTGGCATTGGAGATTGAACATAATAGATTTTAATTAATATGGAATTTGATTGAAAGATTTATCAAAGTAAAGTTGTAAAGTGAAACTTGGCATTGAACATTGAACATAATAGAAACTGAAACGTAATTTCTAAATTTAATTGTAACTAAGCTAGATATATAGCTTATATGATTGTATTGTATCTTTTCCTCTTTGAATATTTAATAAAAATTAAAAAGATTCAACGACCCATTGTATATATACTCAAAATTTAAAATTGTAATAAATTATAGCAAGAAAAATAAAAACATACATTAAAAAAAATTGCAATTGACATAATAAAAATTCTAAATTAAAATAGCTAATTAACATTAACATTAATATAACTAATTAAAAAAATAAATTACAATTATCATCATAATCTAAAATGCAATTGGTTCATTCATAAAAATTAAATTTTCTAAAATTGAACAAGTAGAAATTAAAACCATAAAAATTAAAATCATATGTAAATTAAATTTTTGGGTATTGTAACATTACTTTATTGAATAAAAAATTAAACATTTACAATAAGCAGAAATATTTAAAAAATAATATACATTACCATTAAGAAGAAATATTTAAAAAATAATATACATTACCATTAAGCAGAAATATTTAAAAAATAATATACATTACCATTCAGTGTTCACCTAAGAAAAAACAAAAATTATTTAAATTGATAATTTCTACAAAAATTATTTAAATTAATAATTTCTAAAATTATAAATGTAGCCATTGCCATTCACTTAATAAAAAAATAAAAAAATTTAAAAGTTAAATAATAAAACATAATTTAAAAAATTATAAATGTTAATGTAGCCATTCGCATTCATTTAATATAAAAAACTTAAATTTAAAATTAAATAATAAAAATATAATTTAAAAAGTTAAAATTAAAATTTAAAGTTGACCCATATTTAAAAACATAATTTAAATATTTAAAAAATTAAATGATTTATTTAAAGTTAACCCATGGTTTATAAATACTTAAAAAGTTAAAAGTTAAAATTTAAAAATATAATTTAATAATTTACAAATTGAATATTACAAATTTAAAATTTAAAAATAAACTTTAAAATGAATTAATAATTCAATTGAAAACTTTTAAAATAATTTATAAATCATGGGCTAATGAAACAAGTTACAAAACATATATTAAATTAAAATATTATTAATTACATATATTATAATTTAATAATTTATAAACCATGGACCATATAAATAAATTGAAAAATTTAAATTTAAAATCAGTTAAAAAATAAAATTAAGGATAATACCTTGAAGCCCGTAGATCAGCGATTTCAGAAATTTCTCTGTCACGACACAATTCGGCAATTTGACGTCGTGTCCACCGAAACAATCCGACGCTGTGGAGGGCCGAGGCTGACTTCTGGAGCCCGTGGAGGCTGACGTCTGGAGCCTGTGGAGGCTAAGGCTGACATCTGTGGAGGGTCGGCACAACATAATTAAAATTAATGATTTAACTCCCTCTACATTCTCACAGACTTGCATCCATTCGATTTTGGGGGCAAGCGTCCAAGACTCCGAAGCAAAACTCTGAAGTTTGAACTCTGAACTCGGTGCCTGCTCGGCTTGGCACCTGCGAGATACACTACTCCAGCGAAACTCTACTCCAACAAAGCGACTCGAAATTCTGTTAGAGTGAAGGTACACTACTCCCGTGGAGCAGCTCAGCTCGGCACACTACTCTACACAATCAAGCGAAGATACTAAATAGCTAAGACACTGAACAATGAACCCGAATACTGAACAACGAATGCTTAATACTGAACAGCGAATGCTCAATCAGAGTTGAACACTCAGGCAAAGACACTCTTGACACTGAACCGGAACCCTCAAGAAAAAATGGAGAATGCATATAACAGCACCTAAGCATTTATTTATAGTTTTTTCATTGCAGATTAGCATTGGCTAGAGGAGGGATTAACCATGGTGGGACAGATTAATCTTGGCGGGATGGTCAATTCGCAGGGAAAATTGGGTTCTCATTTAATCCGGAATGGATGGGCGTTCCTACTCGACGAGGGGTGTGTGGGAGTTCCCGGTCAAATCAGGAGTGTGGGGAAGCTCCCAGAAGACGGAACGGCAAAGTATACGTTCCCGCATTCCCCAAATTTGTTGTTTCCCGTTCCTGGAAAGTTCTGCATCTCTCGAAACCGTTCCCACATGTTTTGGAACGTTTCGTACCCGTTCCTAAGCTCCCTGGAACGAGGGAACTTCTAGAACGAGTTCCCTGAAGTCCGAGAGCGGTTCTCATGCAACATAGGTTAGTTGCTTCTTCTAAACTAACGTTGATCCCCTCAACCTCTTCCTTTTTCCTTCGCTACCTTAGCAGCTCCTTTCTAGCACCCTGGGCAGGCCCTTTCTACCCTCAGTTGTCTTCCCTAAGGCCTTAACCAAGCCTACTCCACCTTCGCTAGCCCTCTCCTAAACTTCGCTTCTATTTTCCCAACTCTTAGCAGCCCTAACCAGCCTAATCCCATCCTTTCGCTTGTCTCCAAATCAATCCTAAAGACTATCCTTCCTACCCTCGTCACCTCATCTCTTACCTCGGCAACCTCCCAAACTATCGCTTACACTCTCGGCTCCCATCCTTTGCCTTTCCCTTACCTTCGGTCCTGTCATTTAGGGCAGCCCTAAGGTTGGACTGGTTCCACATCCTGGTCCCTAACCAAATGTCTCCATTCAACAGAATGGCTACTCAACTCAGGGTTGAGTCCCCCAGTGCTGGACTAGTTCCACATCTTGGTCCCTGACCAGATGTCTCCATTCAACATAATGGCTACCCAACTCAAGGTTGAGTCCCCCGGTGTTGGACTGGTTCCACATCCTGGTCCCTGACCAGATGTCTCCATTCAATAGAATGGCTACTCAACTCAAGGTTGAGTCCCCCAGTGTTGGACTGGTTCCACATCCTAGTCCCTGACTAGATGTCCCCATTCTCCTAAGAGAATGGCTCTCGATCCTGTTCAGGAAAAATCAACACATAGAGGGTTGTGTATTGAAGGGTATTTCCAGCATAGGCTTATCACTGTTAATCCATCTTCAGTGCTGCTATCTTACAACTGCTGCAAGGACGAACTCCTATCCACTTTCAGGCATGTAATATTCTATCCTTGATAAAATTTGCAAGCCTAATATTTCATCTTGGAATTGGTTATTGCTGTTGTACAAAAATACTTTGCATAAACAAATATCATACATCATCCTACTTGATAAAATAAGCTTAAACCACCACAGAAGGTTCAAAACAGTGTTTCATTAAGTTTGGTGTTGGACAGTTCGCTATAGCACAAAGTATGTGAAGTGTTTGTCATAAATCTTCATCCAAAAACCATTAGCAATATTGCCAGAAGTCAGCCTCACACTCAGCGATACTTTACAGCAGTTAGCAATTTGATTGTTTGCAAGAATTTAGGAGATACATGGCTGATAGTTACAACAGAGTAGTGTGAAGGGTTAGTTAAACCCACGGATTTCCACAAAGATTGAAGCTACAACCTACAGCAGAATAAAAGTGTGCTTATAATTCTAACAAGTCACAGTACAGATTTAGTACAGATGAGCTAAATCTAATATTTTCTTGAAAAGGAATAACAATAGTCTAGTACAGATTACCTCGGAATATCACAGTGGTATCAGAGCATGGAAGAAAAGTGTTTGAAGAAAGTTCTAAACCAAAAATAACTCAATAATTTAGTCCACATTTGGTTGGGGACATTACACACACATTCAAGTTCCCTTCCTAGATTTGATGAAAGTGCCTCATGTTAAGAAGTAAGCCATATCCTACGCTTCGGAAACAAACTTAAGGAAATCCATAAAGAAGTCAATAAAGAGGTTAATGAACATGTCCCTGTAGTGTTGTAAACAAGACAAAGTGGAACTAATGGTTGCAATAACCCATTCTTCATATCATTAATAGTCAAAGGTACACACTTGCACAATTGTATGTTGGATTCAGTGGCTTGTGCCAACTTTATGCCCTTAGTGTTAAACTAGCAGCAACAAGGAAGGTCGTCCTGCATGCATGTGTTCTTACTTGCAGAAGACTTAAATTAGGAAGCTAATTGTATTTAATTATTTTTCCTAAAATAATTAAAGTGATCTAATTGTTTATTGACTTTAAGTGAAAGTGAAATTAGGGTTTTCACTTTACCTAAAGTTATAAAAGAGAGATCAATTGTGGAGAGGACACAATTGCATTCCGATAGAGAGACCTTGGAGTATATGGTACATCGACAATGGAGCATCTAGTCACATAACCAAACGAAAGAGATTCTTCAAAGACTTGCAGGAGGGTGGAACAGGGATCCATGTTGAGTTGGGTGATGATGCGTGGTATCAAGCACAGGGAGTTGGCACCAATTCATTTGAGAGGGAGTTTGGCAAACCCCTCAATTTTGTTGATGTGTTATATGTTCCAGGTTTGACCAAGAACCTCATATCAGTCTCCACTCTCGAGGACAAGGGATACTAGGTGAAGTTCTGATACCATAGAGTATATATCAGGCCCAAGGGGTCAGATAGGAGTTTGGATCAGGTGATTGGCAGAAGGAGCGGGAAAGTGTATAGACTACACTTTGAGCCTACAAAGGCTCTAGTCAGCAGCGGTAGTAGTCAGGGTGAGTTTTGGCATAGGAGGATGGCACACTTACACCATGGAGCACTGAGGCAATTGAGACAGGAAGTCATTGGAGTTCCTCAGGTACAGGAGGAAAAGCATAACTACTGCAAGGGTTGTGCTTTGGGGAAGAACATCAGAAAGCATTTCCCATAGAGTGAGCACAAGTCTAAGGAGCCCTTGGACTTGCTGCATTCAGATGTATGCGAACATATGAGTGTCCATTCTTTCAATGGTTTCAGTTATTGCGTAACCTTCATTGATGACTATTCCAGGAAGACCTGGATCTATTTCCTAAAGACCAAGTTAGAGGTCTTTGAGAGGTTCTGAGAGTTCAAAACTCTCGTGAAGAACCAAACAGGAAAGAAGATATGGGTGTTGAGGATAGACAACAGGAGTGAGTACACTTCCAATGAGTTGATGGAGTATTGTTTGGCAGAGGGGATCAAGGAGCACATTGCGCCCCATACCCCATAGCAGAATGGAGTTGCAGAGCAAAAGAACAAGACTATGATAGGAGCAGCCAAGGCCATGCTATTTGATCAGGGATTACCACTATTCCTTTGGGCTGAGGCATATAGGACTGAAGTTTACATTTAGAACAGGTGTCCCCACATAGCCTTGGGGAGGAAGACACCCGAGGAGGTATTCACAGGAACTAGACCAGATGTGAGTCACATTCTCATATTTGGGAGTGTATGTTATTGTCATGTTCATGATGACACTAGGAAAAAGATGTACCCTTCTGGAGAGAAGGGGTTAATTGTTGGTTATACCGAGACTTCAAAGGCATACAAATTTTACATTACTGCTTGCAAGAGGATCATTGTGAGTAGGGATGTCCAGTTCGATGAGGATAGGGCCTTGCAGAGATCTATGGACTTACCAATAGAGCAGTAACCAGCACAGGACACGAAGATCAAGTTGGAGGAGCCAGATGTATAGGTACAGGTACAGACATAGGGCACAGGTTCTGGTAGTTAGAGGGAGTAAGGTGGACATAATCCTCCTATCTTTGATGGGAAGGATGAGCAGCAGTAGGAGACGAACATCCAGCAGCCGCAATAGGTAGACACTAAGTGTTGAATTTTAAAGGTTAGATGAGTCTTAATACTAGTGATATTCTTCAATACATGAACATATAAAAACTAAAGTAAAATTTAAATTGTAATAAAATTTAACAAAATAATTTTCATGTCTTTCAACTTAACGCTCCATTTCATCACTGCGTTAGTGTTGGTCCTCGAGAATCATCAAATGCCAAGTATAAAAAAATAAATATCAAATAACATGTATAGTAAAATAAATTTCAAATTCCATGTACAGTAGAAGCAACATTAAAGAATTACAACCATTATTTGAATCTGCCTTTTACTCAGATAGTTCTAAGTTTGATCTTGTCATTGAAAGGACAAGTCAAACTGGTTAAACCATATATGTACCTTAAGAGAGAGAAAGTTCAGGTAGAAGCACACAGACCTCAGGTTCTCCAATAAAAGAAAATAGCAGTTCAATCACACTAATCGACAGTCCTACTGCTGAAAAGGATTTATACAGGTAGCTGCAAAGAATCGTAGGAAACTGTAGAGGATTTGTTACGTAGAGTCACACGCAGACAGACGGAAGAGGAGGCAACTAGGAGAGGAAGCAACCCACAGACAGTCTGTGGAGGAGAATAGATGCAGATGACCAAGGATATCACACCTAGGCAGTGGGTTAGGTGCCGTAGATCCAACAGGCAGAAACGTGAAGAAGATCACATGAGCACAGATCGTGGAAGGTGACAAGATCAGCATGGGCAAAGAAAGAAATAGACTCAGCTAGTGGAGAAGGCATCCCGTTAAGAAACACGTAGGCAACTCGTGAAGAAGACGCAGTCAACCAGCAGAGGAATACAGTAGACAACCCATGAAGAACCCGCAGGCAACCAACAGAGGAAGACGGTAGACAACCTGTGAAGAATCCACAGGCAACTGGCAGAGGAAGACGACAGACAACTCAAGAAGAATAAACACACAGAGAGAAAACTCACAGAACTCGTGAAGGATAATTGTGAAGCTCACCAAAGATTAAAAACAACACTTAAAAATTGCAAAGGTCACTGTAGACAAACACATGAGGAAATATCACGAAGGATAAATGGATAATAAAAGTAATCTCTTCCGTTTATATATAGGTTTGGGTAGATGAGTCAAAATACTTAGGAACGAGTTAAAAGATAAAATAAAAAATTAGGTGGTCCAAAAGTAAACAGTCACAAAAATGAAATACCAAAAGTCCAAAGGTTTTATTATAATAAAACCATAAAGTAAGTAATTGGTCCAAAATTAATATAAACATACTTTATGTAATCATAAATTAAAAGGACTTAAACATAAGATTAAATGGTCCAAAAGTCTATTAATAAAATCATAATATTTTATTAATAAGACTATAAAATAATTATTTAATGAATTTATAATAAAGTGAAAGTCCAAAGGTCCAACATAAGGTAAATAGTCCAAAACTATAAGTGGGGTCATGGGTCCTTTAACAAAACATAAGGTAACCATAGCAATACATGGTCCAATGATCTTTAATAAACCATTAGGTAAATACACTCCATAAAGTAGGAGTCATCATAGTCAAAGGTGCACACAAGTGAGAGTGCTAGGACCAAGTAAGAATAAGACCAAGATTCAACAACCACAAGATCAAGGTGAACCGTAAAGGTGGACAATCATTCAATTAGGACAAAGAAGACCAAAGACTTTTCTCTCTCTCAAGATACATAGTTTTTATATATTTTGTCATCACTGTATAAGGGGGAAGATCCAAACAGATGGTACAATCCTTTTGTCCTTAACAATACTCCTAAGGGTTAGGTACTAGGGACATCGTCAAGGTGGCTAGTCCCTTGAGAAGCAACCTAACAATAACCGATTAGGAGAGGGGACATCATTATCTTCCATTCTTAATGAATGGATTTCAGCCTTAGGCTGAGTTTCAGTCTCACACTAAATCAGGTTGATCAATCCCTAAACCCTGACCAGGTCCTCCATTCTCTCGCAGAATGGTTCTCATTACTAAGTTGAGTTTCAGTCCCACACTGAAAGTTGATCAACTACCTGCAGGACCTACTTGGACATTGTGTCCCTAGTTCAAGACCAGAATATATCTCTGCCTCTACTTGTAGGATCTACTTGGGCATCACGTCCTTGGTCCTAGACCATAATACCCTAGAGGCGCATAGCTTTGCCATGGAAACAACCTGCTTGGTCCTAAACCAAGAACCCTCAGAGACTACTAGGGGCCCTTAAGTACCTTCTAGGGTCTTACTCTATCCTATTCAACTAACTAGGGAACCGTCCTTTGAGAATGGGTCTCATAGCTGCACTAACTTTCACACTAAGCCAAGGCCTAAGTGGTTCAGGTCCATAGTACAAGATTCCAAGCAGGTGGATCTTCCACAAAGATCTTTTAGATGGAGTGTACCACCAGAGAGACTCGGTTATATGGCACTAATGATAGAGTTGATTAACTCTGAACCTTCTAATTTCGAGGAGGCTGCACAGCATGAGGTGTGGTAGGAGGCTATGGTTGAGGAGTATGACTCCATCATAAAAAACTAGGTATGGGAGGTTATGCCAAGACCTAAAGGGAAAAAGGTGGTGGGATCCAGATGGATCTATAAGGTGAAGCATGCAGCAAATGAAAGCGTGGAGAAGTACAAGGCGCACTTCGTGGCAAAGGGGATTTTACCAAAGGAGGGTATTGACTAGAGGATACCTTCGTCCCTATTGCCATGTATTCTTCCATTCGAACCTTTATCTCTTTAGCAACAGAGACGGGTTGGTGAGTCCATCAAATGGATGTCAAGACTGCCTTCCTCAACAGAGTGATAGAGGAGGATGTATATATTGAGTAGCCATAGGGGTTTGATGTGGAGAACAGGGAGACGCATGTATGCAGGCTACATAGAGCTCTTTATGGGCTCAGGAAAGCACCTCAAGCATGGTAGTCGAGGATGGATAGTTATCTACGAGAGATGGGATTTCAGTAGAGTGATCCTAACCACATCCTGTACATCTTGACAGGTCAGGTGCCTCTCATACTGCTCCTATATGTGGATGATCTCTTTCTTACAGGAGATGAGAGATTGATTGGAGACTGCAAGTCCAACCTTGCAGTGGAGTTTGAGATGAAATACCTTGGGTTGATGCATTACTTTCTGGACTTGGAGGTTTGGCAAAGAGATGGAAGCTTCTTCATTGGATAGGGGAAGTATGCAGTAGATATACTGAAGAGATTTAGGATGGAGGACTGCAAGCCTATGGCCATACCTCTAGTTTCCAACTAGAGGAAGAGTGATGCATCAGGCTCAGATGGATTGAGGCATCGGATCGCTTATGTATTTATTCAACACTCAACCAAACATCAACTTTGCATTCAATTCATGGTAGACCCTCAGAGAGTGCATTAGACGACTGCAAAGCACATACTTCGCTACATCAGCGGTATAGTGGAGTATGGATTGGTTTATGAGCGCATGGAGACTGTACAGTTAGCAGGCTTCACAAATGTTGACTGGGCAGGATGTGTAGAGGACCAAAAGAGTACTTCAGGTTGTTGTTTTAGCATTGGGTCAAGGGTTGTCTCTTAGCTCAGCACGAAGTAGAATTCAGTTGCATTGAGCTCGATAGAGGCTGAGTATATGGCAACCATACTGGTTGCTTGTGAGGGTTTGTGGCTATGGAAGTTACTTTCATGGTTGTTTGAGTGTGAGTTAGAGGCTACAGTAGTTCACTGTGACAATCAGAGTGGCATCAGGATATCTAAGATTCCAGTGTTCCATGATCAAAGCAAACACATAGACATCAGGTGCCATTTCTTGAGAAATTGTGTCCAGAGAGGAACCATTCAGCTTGTAGTACATACAGACAGATGAGCAAGTGGCGTACATTCTCACCAAGGCACTTTGTAGAAAGAGTTTTGTGACATTTAGGGATAAGTTGGGGTTGCTACCGAATCTCTTTCTCTTTGAGAGGGAGTGTTAAACTAGCAGCAACAAGGAAGGTCTTCCTGCATGCAAGTGTTCTTGCATGTAGAAGACTTACATAAGTGTCACATCCCCACCCCTCATACCGACGATGGAGAGGACATGACTAGGATACTCCTGCTATCAAATTGGCGATCGAGCCCCATTAACATAAACATAGAAATGCATTGGATTAAAACATAGATGCATAACAATTGCAATTATATAGTAGAAGCAAATCATCCATACACGCATTCCATGTATTGAAACATAAGAATATATGCATATGTATTGAAACATAAGAATATATGCATATGGATTAATGCATATGGATTCATTCATTCCAAGCATTTGTCATGTTCATCATAATTCATTAAAAGAAATATAGATGCAAAGGTAAGTAAACAAGAATAGAAGTAAATACTTATCTTGTAATTGCGGTGTCCCGTAACTAGCTACGTCACTGCAACATTCCACCCAACCATAGGCCAATGTGCTCCTAAATCTCTCAGCATCACTACCACCCCCAAGCTGGGCATGATTCCACAAGGCACTAGGGAACAATGGGGCTTACACACGGCAATACCATACATCCACAGTCAAGCCAACACACAGTTGGGTTTCACAGACTATCCTGCCAAGCCAATGAAAAACTAGGTTCCACGGCTATTAAGGAAACAACCCTACAACATAGGGGTTCCTTGGACTTGCTCAACCAAGCACACATTGCATCAAACACATAGTCAACCAATTAATCAAACACAGCCCCACACAACTGTTGGATATGAACAAAACATTCTAGGAAATCAAAATGAAATGGCTAAGGGGAAAACAACTCTACATGAGAAAATAAGTTTTCAGGAAAAGTTCTTGGGATTCACAAAGGTAAAAATATCCTCATCAAACCCTCAGATCGTGGATCTATTCTCTCCTCCGTTGGGAATTACCAAAAATAGAATTTGCAACCACAAACGACCAATAAAAATGGGGAAAACATCCCTCTGACAACAATTCGATTTTCAAAAACTTCTATAGGTTTCACGTGGGCAAAAACGGACTCAACAAGCACCCAAAAATCGTGAGTCTCTTCCCCAACTCATCGTGCAACCCAAAAACGAGTTTCCCAGCTTGGAGAAAATAGGAAAAATGTAGAAAAATGTGAGAGATGCTCCCAGCTTGCTCACAGTGGCAAAAATGGCCTTCTCAAACCCCAAAATCGTGGATCCTTTCTTCCCATTCGGCCAGCAACATAGAAAACGAATTATGGGCATGGAGAGTGAAAAAACAACATCAAATCGTGAGAGAGAGAGCTCAGTCACCTTCTTGCTATGTGAGAGAACCAAAACTCCATGAGGATGGGTGAAAATGAAATTCATTGGTGAATAATGGCTTGGGCATGCATTTCCAAGCATTTACTTGCCCCACAAGTCAAAACATGTTTTCAAAAAATAGGTGGCTTCCCAAATTCGAATTTGACCTCCATACCTTTCCCATCCCAAGGAAATAACTTCCCCAACCACTTCTAGTGACTGGGCACAACGGGACAAAATGGATAGTTGACAACTTGATGGGTTATCCCCTTGACACTTGGCTTTTCCCCATTGGCTCAAGGGTTTGACTATTCCCCCCCCCATTCCTTGTGAAATCATGCTCCCGTCTCTTTAACGTTGTGGCGCATAGCTAGTTGTGGTATTTTTATTAATTTGCATTTTACATGATGTCTCAAACATATTGTGCCTAGCTAGCACATAAACCATCGTCATCGATTTTAATCGCCAAAACATAAAACACTAAATCAATGGCAGGGCCTTTTCCTTGAGCTCCACACCACGATTTAATACGATATTTACATGATATGCAATTTAATACCATGGGGTCAAAACCGGGATGTTACAATTAGGAAGCCAATTGTATTTCATTATTTTTCCTAAAATAATTAAAGTGCTATTATTGTTTATTGACTTTAGGTGAAAGTGAAATTAGGGTTTTCACTTTACCTAAAGTCATAAAAGAGAGATCAATTGGTGGAGAGGAAAAAGTTGCATTCCGACAGAGACGGAGCAAGAAGTGTGAGAAAGAGGATTTTGGCGAAGAAGACGAAGGAGCACTAACTCAGGAAGACAACCCTGAATTGCAAGGAAGAGAGACAGGATACTTTGGCGGAGGTACACCATACAGCAACAACAACAGCATCGTACAGTCGTACAACAACAGATCGTTCAATAGCAAGCTGCCTTGGGAACCGTGCCATCTCACAGGTTTTTCTCAATGATTTTTGGGTGTTTCTATTTTTCCATCTAGGCCATAAATCGATTTTCTGATATTGTAAAAGCTTGTATTTTCTCAATAAAAATATCGTCTCATACTGCTGCACCAATTTTCCCATCTTGGGTTTTGTCTGGGGGTTTCTATCCAAAAAGATTGTATCGTTTCTATTGATGTGATTGATGTTGTAAATGGATCTTAGTTTTATATTTCACTGCATATTGTAAAATATATTCATGTGTGGTTATTAGTAGAGATTTGCATACACTGTTTAGCCCTAGTTTGAATATTAAAGGAAAATTTACACTTAGTTGTGATGAATCAATTAGGGATAAAGACTACTCAACCCTACCATAACATTTGTGTTATGGACTCTAGGGAAATAAAAAGTGAAGGTTTGATCAAGGACTTGAAGGTTTCACTAATTGCCTATCCTGATATCTCGATTATGATGGATGTACTTCTAGTTGATGTCCCACCTATTTGGGGAATTCTTTTACCTAGAAAGTGGTCGGCCAACTTCGATGAAAGTTTGCATAAGGATCTATATTATGCCACCATCCTAACTTGTGAAGGATCATTTGTAATCCTTTCCTGAGAAATGCCTAGGAAATATCATGTAGAAAATCCTGATGAGCCAATGAATGATTTTATCAATGTTGTAGAAGATAGCCAAAAAAAATTTGAAATCCTGACTCACACTTTAACTCCTACAGTTGGTCCAATCATACTTAATAAAGAAAACATTTATAAAGGGATAAGTGTGAAAACAAAAGAATTTGGAAGATGAACGTTGATGGGGCTTGTTCTGGAATGGGTTCAAGTGCAAGAATAGTTTTCCCTTCTCCCAAAGGGAACAAACTTAGATATGCTAATCAATTAAGGTCTTACTCTAAAAATAATGTAGTTGAGTATGAAGCCTTGATTTTTGACCTCAGTCTAGCAAGAGAAATAGGTATTAAAGCCCTAAAGGTCATAGGTGATTCTGATCTCGGGTTCCAATAAGCGAAAAAATGTTTTGGGGCTAAGAATGAGAGATCAAAGTGCTATAGGCATGTTGTATGGGACACCATTGAGTTATTTGATGCATTTTCCATTGAGGAAATTACTACGGAACATTACTCCTTCGTAGATAGTCTAATTGTGGAAGCCTAAACCTTGTAACCTTGCGAGAGTCTATTGATGGGGGGTAGGTAAAACTAAAATGATATTTAGGCCATCTATTCCAGAGAATCTTAAGCTTTGACAAGTATTTCATGATGATTCTCAAATCTTTAGGTTCATGAATAACTTGAATGAATTTTCTAATTGCAATGACAATTGTGTTGAAATATTGTAACTTCGAAGAATATTCTAAATGTATTTTACTAATGTAACTCATGGGAGATGTTTTATTCCTCCATTGGGATGTTACTATTGTATTTGGTCATCATAGAGTCATGAGGTATAACCTCCATTCTAAGTCAGTTCAATAATACCCTATTGAATATAATATAATACTATTTTGTGTCTTCCTAGGTGAAGTCAACCCAGTAAGTTTGTTGGGGCCGACTTGTTAGGGTAAAAGTCAAGTGACCGAAAGCGTATAAATAGAGGAGTTGTGTTCCTCATTAGCACACACACTCACTTGTGTATAGCACATAGGAGAGAGAGAGAGACATATATGCTGGGAGAAGGAGCACATGTTTGGGATCTTGTCTTTGTACTTTTGATACATCTATATAAAGGAAGTTTTGTTGGGTTTTCTTCCCCACAAGGTCTTCCCAGGATAAATCTCTATGTTCTTTTGTGGTTGTGCTTGTCTATATTTCAGTGATCCTTTTGCATGTGCTTATGATGTTATGATGCTAAATGTTATTATATCTTGTATAACCATTAAAAACTTAACATGGTATCAGAGCTACCCTGAAAGAAGTCTTTGCGCAGTCGAAACACTACTACAGTTACAGCTACTGATTGTTAGGGTTTCATGCTTGAAAACCCTAAAAGAAAAAAACTATTCATGTTGGGACTTTCACTGTACAGAACTCAAACACCACGCAATTCCACTTCACAAGGGTTTCTCAAATCAAAGAACAACTTGAAGAAGTCAAATAAAGACATCATGCTCACACCGCTGAAAATTCCTCAAGTGATGAGGAATGTGAATTCTACTAGTGAAGAAAAAGATCATACTCTTGTCCATTTCAGTATTTGGATAAAAAAGAATGAAATTAGTGACACTCAGAACCAGTACACAGGTTCCCAGAATCAGTAGAAGGATCCAAGACATAAGAATCAAGGAGTCCACCAAACGAATAAAAGATAAGTATTTGAATTGTCATTATTTAGTTTTGTTCAAGGAAATGTATTATGCGTAATAGAATGGTTGTAGTAATGAGAGTATACTACTAATATGCATGTTATTGGTAAGTAGCCCATGGTTCTATACAACACTCCATTGCTACTTATCTAGAATTAAACCTCTTTGATGACATATTGGGATTAGTGCACAATCTCAATAATGTTATGGTAGAGATAGAAGGCATCAGGAAAGTTTGTGTGTGTATACGAAATATTGATGAATGTTGTATTGGCTAAAATAGTTGCATGATTATAGCTTTATGCATAAGAATCTGTCATTATGAATATGTCTTATGAAATGATGCAGCCGATGCATTTGACTTATAGGAAAGATCGTGTACAATCGCCTACAATAAAAGAAGGATGAGACTTGTTCCGAAGAACAAGTGATGACAATTCAAGATTCACTCCAATAGACATACATAAAGATAAACCTAGAGCTCCAAGGGTCAGAAATACCGTGACGGAAGAAAGAGCTTCAAAAGAATATAAGAGAGTGGCAGATCCACCTCGAGAGATGAAGACCACCTTGGGCACAAGAGATAATTCAAGATGAAGAAATGTATGACGTGACTTCTGACTAAAGTAAGAGGCCTCAAATACACTCTAGTTATGTAGAAAAATGACATCATTGATGCAGACCCTTCGGCTATGGAAGAAGCTATGATCAAAGAGTACCAGTTGATCATGGGGAATGATGTCTAGGATATGGTTCCGAGACTTGAAGGGAAGTTCATGTGTCTTCCATGTGGATCTACAAGATCAAGTATACAAAGCAAGGTTCGTGATTTGTCTTAGAAAGAGGGAGTAGATTATGGCATGACATACTCCATTGACCAGACACACTTCTCCAGTGAAGCAGAAGCATATATCAAGGAAAGAACCACATGTGCAGAAAAGACTTTGTATGAGCTCAAAAGGAACCCATAGATAAGCACATCCAGTTACATAAGGAGCTTCAAAATCACCTAGGGTGATGAATATCTTAACCTTCACTACAAGGTTGAAGGTTAAGATGGGTGCAAGAGGAACTTTTCAACAAAGTAACTTCAGATGGATACATAGAAGATCATTAGCAGAGGATGCTACCTATCACTCCAGTACAGAATGTTTCTGTAACACCCTGGTTTTGACCCCGTTTGCATTAAAAATGTATATGATGTAAATATTGTAATTAATCATGGTGTGGAGATAAAGACAAAATCCCCACCATCGATTTATCATTTTAGGTTTCGATGATTAAAATCAATGCTGAGGGTATTCCATGTTAGCCAGGCACATTATAATTTTTGGACATCATGTAAATATGCAATTTAATTAAAATACCCACAACCAGCTATGTCAATGCAACATTAAAAGAAATGGGGGCATGATTTCCTAAGGATGAAGGGTGGCAAATATTCAAACCTTTGAGCCAATGTGTAAAAGCCAAATGCCAAAGGGAAAACCCATCAAGCTATCAACTACCTTTCTTGTCTTATTCACCCAATCATTTATTACTGCCAGAAATTGGTTGAGGAAGTTATTTCCTTGAGATGGGAAAGGTATGGAGATCAAAAAATTCGAATTGGGTAAAGCACCCATTTTGGAAAATCGTGTTTTGATTTCTTGGGCAAGTAAAAACCCAAAAATGTCTGCCCATTCCCTCATGCATTCACGTCCTTCATTCCTCACGGCAGTGGAAGCTTCGAGAGCTCTCTCATTCACGTTTTTTGTCTACTTGTGTGTTTTCCCTCATGTTTGCAGCAGTTTTCTTCATTTTCCCCATGGCTGGGAAGTTTTTTCGGTAATTCTCAGGGGCTGGGCTCTCTCCTGGACGTTTTTGTTGTTGTTTCCTCATTAACAGGCTGGGAAAAACCATTGTTTTGGGTTGAACAACGAATGGTAGAAGAGACCCATGATTTTTGGGTGTTTGTTGAGGTCATTTTGGCCACGTGAAGACCATAAACATTTATGGAAATCGAATTGCTATCAGGGGGCTATTTTACCCATCTTCCATTTTCGTTTTTTACTCTCAAGACGTTTTTCCTCAAACCCAAAACTTGTATTTTGTGTGTGTGCATCTTGTGCATTGGTCTGAACCAGTTTGGAGTGGAAGATTGAAGAATTAGCTTGATAAACCTAGTGTAGAAAGGAACCACATAGAGAGATTAAGAGGGGTTGGTTAATCTTTCTTGCACATCCTGAAGAGCACTGAAAGGGAAAGCATGGCATGAGGGATTGTGTAGCAAAGAAGGGGATGTTTCCTTGTGTTGGGTGTGTAAGTGTTGGGAAAACCAAGCCAGATCTTGTGTAGGTGTCCATAGTTCTGTGGTTGAGCCCACTAGCTTAGCAATTCAGCCTTCCACCTCCTTAGGAGCCTGATAAACCCAAATGTAGTTTTGGCTTGGTTGAGTTTTGATATGTCTTTGGATATGTGCAAGCCTACTGTAGTTCCCTTATTCCTTGTGGGAATCATGCCCAGCTCGAGGGTGGCAGTGCTACTGAGAGATTGATGACTGCACTGGCCTATGGTTGGGTGGAACATTGCAGCAACATAGCTGGTTGCGGAACAAGCTTCTTTTAAAGATAAGTATCTTTTGTGTTTTATCTCTGCAACTGTAATTGTTTAATGAATTATGATGAACATGTTGAATGCTTGAATTAATGTACTTCCTTCCATTGTAGATTGCATCATGCATATGTAAACATTTTATGCTCAATGCATTTGTTATTATGTTCATGGGGCTTAGATCCCCGCTTAGATGATAGTAGCAGCGTCGTGGTCACGTCCTCTCGGACGGGATGGGACGGGATGGGACGGGATGGTGTGGTATCATAGAAGTGTTGTAGCATTGGGCCTCAATGGGCCAAGAAGAGCAGTTGACAGAGGTTAGAATCACCTTCTGTGGTCAGTGGGAAAAGAAATGTTGGAATAATTTCCATGTCGGTTGAATTGGCCAAGTTCCGCCGATGCATGTCGGCTTAACTGGCATAGTTGAGCTGATACGTGTTGGCGTGAAAGGTCGAGCTTCGCCGATGTCGGAAGACAATCAGAATTTTTTTTGAAATTTTTCTTAGTATGAATGTGTCGTCTGGGTTAGCTGAGTTGAGCTGACACATGTCGGTTGGGTTAGCTGAGTGGAGTCGACGAAGATCGCAGCATCCGTGTCGGCTCCGTTGGCAGAGTTGAGCTGATGCATGCCGACATGAAAGGCGGAGTTGAGCTGACGAAGAAGAAGGAAAGAAAAATTTTCGTAAATTTTCGTGTTTGAAAAATCGGCAAAAATCAGGGAGTTTGTCGATATGTCGGTTGAGTTTCGTAAGTTTCGACGATACACATCAGAAGAAGTTGGCAAGTCGAGCCGATGACAGGAAAAAAGGAAGAATTTTTTTCAGAATTTTTCCAAGTATAGACTGTGTCGTCAAAACTTAGGGAGTTTTGCTAATGCATGTTGGAACATATCAGTAAGTTCCACCGATACGTGTCAGGTGAACTTGATGAGTTATGTAAATACGTGTCAGATGGAAAAGTGGAGTTTCACTGTTGCGGAGGAAAGAAAGAAAAAAAATTCAAAATTTTTCAAAGTGCCAAAAATTTTCCCTGTCGGCAAGAAAAGACGAGTTTTTCAGTGGCAAGCCCCCTTGACCCCCATCGTCCCCTTGAGACAGTCATTGTTTGTGAAAGAAAAATCTGTGTTTTGACAAAATTGTCAATGTATGGTTTTTCCAAATGCAAGCAATGTATAAATTCCTATGAATGTTTTATAGCTAACAGTTGTGTTTATGAACATATTTTGTAGAATCATAGTCACCTTCAAAGGCAACATTTCACATAGTGTAGTTTGGTAAAGTTGGTTTTGGCTCAGCCATGAGAACCTACAACATGCATGATGATGCACAGAACCTCAATGAGTACAAGGAATATGTTATGGGGGTAAATGTCCGAGTTGGAAATGTTAAGACAGAGTCTAATGGAAAAATATTTAAAGATACTCCCCCAGATTTTGGAGCCACCATGAGAAGCCTAAGGGTTGAGATGCAAAGTTACAGGGTTAATAATGAAAGATTGGTTAAGGCTCAGGAGAAGCAGAATCAACTGAATGCAACCATGCTGGAAAGTTTGACAGACATCGAGAGGCATATGAACTCTGGGGACCGGACAATAAGACCAGAGGAAAATAGGAGCGGTGCTAGAAGAAGAAAAAGACCTTCTAATGGATCATTTGACCCTGAAGGATTCACTGAGGATTCAATCTCTTCATCTCACAAAAGTAGGAGGAAGATGCATTACCATAACCGTTCACATGATGAATTTAAGAAGGCAAGGCCACCTACCTTCAATGGTGAGGTAAAGAATGGTCAAGACGCTGAAGCTTGGCTTCTAGGGATGAGAAAATATTCCAAGTCCAAGACTACTCTAGAATTATGAAGGCTAGTGTATCCATCTTCAATTTAACAGGAAGAGCATCCATATGGTGGGAGCACTTCAGGCAAGTGAAAAATATTAATGAAAGGAAGATGGTGTGGAAATAGTTCCAGAAATATTTCAAGCAAAAGTACCTCTCTGATCGGTACTATGATGATAAGACTAAAGAGTTCCATGAGCTGAGATTAGGACAGCAGAGCATGGAAGAGAATGCAAATAAGTTCTTGGAACTATTGAGGTATGCCAAGTACATCAAAGATGAAAAAGTGAAGATCCAAAGTTTTCTAAGTGGATTACCTCAGTCTTACAAAGACAAAATTGAGTTTTATGAACCTAGAACTCTGGAAGAAGCAATAAGAAAAGCTAAGTATTTCTATTGAGCAAAGCAAAGGAAAACTTGATTACCATAAGACATGAAAAGACAAAAACAATGAGAAGTCTGACCAAAGAAAGAAAGGTTCCAAACCTTCTAACTTTAGAAATCAGCAGAAGCAGCCATCCCAAGCTATGAGTAATCCAACTAAAGTGATGGGAGAAAAGCCAAGAGATCTACAACTAAACAGAGAACCTATCCAATGTTGGAAATGTGGAGGACTCCACATGCACAGAAATTGTCCACTTGAGGATGGGAATGCAAAGCCAGCTTAAAACATTCAAGAAGCTGAAACAGTGGGTCAAGTAGCAAGGGATGTCCCTAGGATTTATGCGGCACTGGAGGACCGCCAGGAAAATCACCAATCAACTGTGGTTGAAGTTACAGGTAAGATTGTTGAGCAATCTATTTCTATTTTAATTGACCGGATCTACTCACGGTTACCTTACTCCTAGATTAGTTGAGATTTGTGCTTTTAAGAAGTTAAAGCATAGCAAATCTTGGTTAGTTCAGCTAGCCATTGGAACTAAAAGAAAAGTTAGTGAAATGGTAAAAGAATGTCCATTGGTTATGGATGGATTGGTCACTTATGTAGATCTGAATGTTCTACCACTTGGTTCCTATGATGTTCTCATTGGAATGGATTGGCTAGAAGCTCACAGAGTAAATCTTGACTATTATAATAATACTTTTGAGTGCTTGGATGAAGAAGGAAACTCGAGGGTTGTGAAAGGCATTCCAAAGGTGATTTCTGTTAGGTAGATTTCAACAATGCAGCTGAAGAAGTTTTTGTAGGAAAGGTTGTCAGTTGTATGCAGCCCATGTTTTGGAGGCAGCAAAGAATGAAACTCCTAGGTTGGAGGAATTTCATGTGTTGTAGGAATTCAAGGACCAGGAGCAGCACCAGTGTCCAAGACACCCTACAGGATGAGTACACCAGAAATGCTAGAGCTGAAGATGCAGCTACAAGAGTTGTTGGAAAAGAACTACATCAAGCCTAGTGTGTCTCCTTGGGGAGAACTAGTTCTGTTTGTAAAGAAGAAAGATGGTACACTCAGGATGTGTATTGATTACAAACAGCTGAACAAAGTCACTATGAAGAACAAATATCCTTTTCCTAGGATTGACGACCTCTTTGATCAAATGAGAGGAGAAAAGGTATTTTCCAAGATTGACTTAAGGTATGGTTGCCATCAGGTAAGGATCAAGGATGAAGACATTCATAAGACAGCCTTTAGAACAAGGTATGAACATTATGAGTTTGTAGTGGTACCATTTGGTCTCACAAATGCACCAGCTACATTTATGTGTATCATGAATAGTGTTTTCAGCAAGTATCTGGATAAGTTTGTTCTTGTTTTCCTTGATGGAATTCTTATTTATTCTAAGAATGAGAAAGAACATGAAGAGCATTTGAGGATGACTTTGCAATTGCTCAGGGAGCATAAGCTGTATGCAAAGTTGAGCAAGTGTGACTTATAAAAATAGAATCCATTATTTGGGTCACATTATCTCAGAAGAAGGTATATCGGTGGACCCAGAAAAGATTGAAGCCATTATGAATTGGCCTACCCCAATAAATGTGACAAATGTAAGATCTTTATGGGACTTGCAAGATACTACAGGAGATTCATTGAAGGATTCTCCAAGGTTGCACATTCCATCACTTCTTTGCAAAAGAAGGAGATGAAGTTTCAATGGATACCAAGGTGTGAAGAAAGCTTCCAGTAGTTGAAGAATCTTCTTACGAGTGCACCCATTCTGAAAGTTGCAGACCCAAAGAAATATTTTGTGGTGTACTAATGCATGCAATCAAGGACTTGGAGGAGTTCTTATGCAAGACAACCACATGGTATGTTATGAGTCAAGAAATTTGAAGGAGCATGAGAAGAACTATGATACTCATGATCTAGAACTTGCAGATATAGTACATGCTCTCAATATGTGGAGGCGTTACTTGATGGGCAGAAGATTTGAGCTAAGGATAGACCATTGTGGTCTAAAGTACTTGTTTGATTAGCCCACATTAAATGCTAGGCAAGTTATATGGCTGGAGTTTTTATGTGAGTTTGATTTTGAAATCATACACATAAAAGGAAAAGAGAATAAATTAGTTGATGTACTCAGCAAGAAGGTACAGGAAATGCATGTGGCATCTCTTAGTATTTTCCAAACAAATTTGAGGCAGCAGATTGTTAATCATAATGCTGAAGACAAATTTTATGCGCAAGTCAAGGACAAGTTGCAGTAGCAAAGCCTTGAAAAGAGGTATCAGGGATATAAATTGGAAGAAGATGGACTTCTTACCTATAAGAACAGAATCTATATTCCAAATGTAGCAGATTTGAGGAGAGTTGTTATGGATGAGTGTAATGTTCAGTTTTTATAAAAAGGGAATAACTGAGGACTAATAGCACTAAGAGCAGAAAGGTACATCAATTCAATATTATTAATTCATCAGTGTAGTGAGAAGGCCATAAGATTTCATATCATAAAGCATGCAGAGCATGCAGGCCTTATTTTAGTGTTAAAGTCAACATGAAGTTAGAATTGCATGCATGCAAAAGTGAAGCGTAAACCCTAAAAGTAGCTATTCTATTTAATAAGGGTTATTGGACCAAAGAGAATATCTATTGTTATTGTTGATTGATTTTGGAGTTTCAAGCAGCAGCACAGTGTGCAGCCGCGACAGTTGGGGTTGGAGATGGTGTCTTCAGCTAGCGAGGGTTTGGTAGTGAGATATTTTCCCTAGTCTCTTATTGGGATAGATCATCCAATTTTATCCATTGCATCCATCATATGCTACAGTATTCGAAGATACAGCACATTCTGAAGGGTTATTAGCAAATCCACGTTTGCAGCCGAAAGTAGCAAGGAAAACACAGAAGGATTTGTTGGGACCACAAAACCCAGTCTTTCCTCAGCATGTCAACTTCCTCTTTCTCAGCAGGCCTATCCTATAGTATGCAGTGATTATCAACTATCAGTTTGCTCACCTGGAGCAGCTATCAACTAAACAGATCAGTTGGGGGCGTGAGCAACAGAACTGCTAATCAATTCGCTAGGGCACTTAGAGGCAGCCAAACCTCCACATGTGCCAAGCCATCTCTTCGGCATTAGCAAACGGACAAGCTCAGAAATTTTCATCCCGAACGGACCTCTCCTCCTACAAAAACGTCACCTTCATTCTAGAGGGTTTTTACGGTACTACGGGGCGATAACACCGGAGAAAAAGAGCATTATTAGACCACCTATTTGGATCGTTATGCATGCAACTATATCTGGAGTCATTATCAGCCAAAATATCAGTGGTAAGTGTTAATTTCCCTCTGCAAAACCCTAACCCTAATTCATCTATATTTTAGAGAATTTTTGCATGGCGAGTTTGCATGCACAGTTATTTTGCAAATTTGTATGAGGTTGAGTGTGCAAGTCAGCACTATCATAGAACATTAGAGAATATCAATATTTGGGATATTACAGTGGTATCACAGTATGATCCTTGCCAGCTGTGGGCACATAGCAATTGAATAAAAGTGCATGTTAATGCATGCATGTACATGCAAATGCATGTCAATGATGTTGGTGAAGTGCATGTCAGAACACAAGTTTTTCTTTTCCAGCTTGTGAGAACATGAAGACAATGAGAAGGATCTTGACTAGAAATTGGCAGAGGTTAGCAGTACTTCAACACTTGCCTTGATATCGAGAGTATCTAGCCTTGGGTGATGAGGTATGTGCAGCATTGTCCTTTCAAGATTATTACACCATCAAGTTCGGGATCCAACCCAAGGATTTGGATGAGGATATCCTTAAAAGCATAGTTGGGGGAGGGAAGAAAGATGAGCATGAAGTACAAGTTGTTGCTGAGCTTCATCTGGAGTTAACAGTACATGATGAGGATGTGCATCAGGAGATCGCATTAGAGCCATCCTGTGAGTCTAGCGACACAAGCACATTCACTAGTCAAATTGTGGACAAGCCATGTGATGAGTTGGAGTTGGTACACTCTTCATCACCTATAGTAGGAATCTAGACAGTTATGACAGGTGAAATACATGAGGTACAAGGCAATGAGCACAGCAGTCGAGACAGTGGGAAGTCACACATGGAGGTTAGGGAGAGTTTATACATGCATGAGATAGAGCTTCCAGATGATAGTCACCGAAAGAAGATTGAACGTGTTAAAGAAATCATTCTAGAGATGAAAGAGAGGACCAAGATACTCCGAGACACCAGTGACCATAGTACAATGAGATGATGAGCTTACATTTCTTCGAGTTGTAGGTACCAAGTCAGCGGTCAGGATTTATAGTATTGAACAACAGTTAGATTACTTGATGGGGCAGCAGGAGAAACATACTATTGCATTTCAAAGCAGTCCTATTAAGAAGTACATAGACAGGGCTTGCCGTAGTTTGAGTCCACATTTTCATAATGGCAGATGGTTTTTACAAGTTGGCCAGGATCGAGAAATTGACCAGCAGTATATGAGCATTCCAGTTGAAATCAGAAGGGAAAAATGTCAGCTTGGTAGGATTATTCCCTATGATGGTGCTTATGGACAAGGTACTTTTCGAGGGTTGGATTGGAGAGAGATTAAGAGTTGGTGTCATGTTGAGTGGGTGATTCTTGGAAAGACATTCCTAGCCAAGGGTATAGTCCCACAAGAGCCTTTAGATATTTGGGATGAAATATGCACAAGTTTGCATTGGGATCCAGGTGGAAGACCTTATGAGGGATGGATACAGTGTTTACTGATGGCGTTACTTGGGAGTCTACATGATGCTCCTTGTGTCGATACTACATAGGGTAGCGGTGGATGCATTTTTATCTCTGCAATTCTCAGATTGATTTGGGACCCTGGGATTACAGTGACTGATAGTTTAGTGATTGCTAGAGGATGCTTTCAGGAGGTCTCTGGTGATGGTACCATACAGTACAGTTTTTTGAGAAAAGGGTGCTACAGTTCTCTTAGGATAATTTGGGACCCTGGGATCATCCTCGAATTTAGTTGGTTCAGTTGATTGATTGTGGATTTGCGTTGGCATTTCTTGAGGACAAGCAATCTTTGGCGAGGCAGGACTGTAATGTTCCGTTTTTATAAAAAGTGAATAACTGAGGACTAATAGCACTAGGAGTAGAAAGGTACATCAATTCAGTATTATTAAGTCATCAGTGTAGTAAGAAGGCCATAAGAGTTCATATCATAAAGCATGCGGAGCATGCAGGCCTTATTTTAGTGTTAAGTCAACATGAAATTAGAATTGCATGCATGCAAAAGTGAAGCATAAACCCTAAAAGTGACATGCAAACCCTAAAAGTAGTTATTCTATTTAAGAAGGGTTATTGGACCAAAGAGAATATCTATTGTTATTGTTGATTGATTTTGGAGTTTCGAGCAGCAGCACAGTGTGCATCCGCGACAGTTGGGGTTGGAGACGGTGTCTTCAGCTAGCAAGGGTTCAGCAGTGAGATATCTGTCCTAGCCTCTTATCGGGACAGATCATCCAGGTTTATCCATTGCATCCATCATATACTACAGTATTCGAAGATACAACACATTTCAAAGGGTTATTAGCAGATCCACGTTTGCAGCCGGAAGTAGGGAAAACACAGAAGGATTCGTTGGGACCACAAAACCCAGTCTTTCCTCAACATGTCAGCTTCCTCTTTTTCAGCAGGCCTATCCTACAGTATGCAGTGATTACCAGCCATCAGTTTGCTCACCTAGAGCAGCTATCAGCCAAACAGATCAGTTGGGGGCGTGAGCAGCAGAATTGCTAATCAATTCGCTAGGGCACTTAGAGGCAGCCAAACCTCTGCATGTGCCAGGCCATCTCTCTGGCATCAACAGACGGACAAGCTCAGAAAGTTTCAGCCCGAATGGACCTCTCCTCCTACAAAAACATCACCTTCAGTCTAGAGGGTTTTTACGGTACTACGGGGCGGTAACACCGAAGGAAAAGAGCATTATTAGACCACCCATCTGAATCCTTATGCATGCAGCTATCTCTACAGTCATTATCAGCTAGAATATCAATGGTAAGTGTTAATTTCTCTCTCCAAATCCCTAACCCTAATTCATCTATATTTTAGAGCATTTTTGCATGGCGAGTTTGCATGCACAGTTATTTTGCAAATTTGTATGAGGTTGAGTGTGCAAGTCAGCACTATCATAGAACATTAGAGAATATCAGTATTTGGGATATTACAATGAGATCCATCAAGCTCCATATTCTGGTCACCCAGGATATCAGAAGGCAATTGCTACAGCCAAAAAGTAGTATTCTTGGCCAGGAATGAAAAATGACATGGTTGAATATATTTCAAGGTGCATGAAATGTCAGCAGATGAAGGTTGAGCATCAACACCCAGCAAGTTTGTTGCGGCCTTTTCCAGTTCCAGAATGGAAATGGGAAGTTATTTCCATGGATTTTATTACACGATTGCCAATTACTTGGAGACAACATGATTCCATCATGGTTGTGGTGGACAAGTTGACAAAGGCAACACATTTTATAACGATTAAGTCCACATATAAGACTGATGCCATTGCAAAAATATTCATGAGGGATATTTTCAGATTGCATGGATTGCCTAAGGCAATAGTTTCTGACAGGGATCCTAAGTTCACTTCCAATTTTTGGAAGAGTTTGTTTACAGATTTGGGTACCAAGTTGAACTTCAGCACTGCCTACCATCCTCAGACTGATGGTCAGACCAAAAGAGTGAGTCAAGTGCTAGAGGGCATGCTTCGCATGTATGTGATAGATAAACCAACCAAGCGTGAATATTATTTACACTCGGTAGAGTTTGCTTATAACAATGGACAGCAAGCATCCTTTGGGTTGAGTCCATATAAAGCCTTGTATGGAAGAAGGTGTAGGACACCAACGACATGGGATAATCCAGTGAATAGGATTGTGCTTGGTCCAGAATTGCTCAAGGAGATGGAGCAAGAGGTTGCAAAGATCAGGCATAACTTGAAAGTAGCCCAGGATAGACAGAAAAGCTATGCAAATAAGCATAGGGTGAATAGAGAGTTCAGTGTTGGGCATCATGTTTACCTTAGAGTGGGGGCAAGGAAGAGTTCCTTGTAACTTGGCAGTTGTGCCAAATTGTCACCTAGATATTGTGGGTTGTTTGAAGTGCTTGAAAGAATAGGGCCAGTTGCATATGGACTTGCCTTTCCTGCTAGCACTAGGGCTCATGATGCTTTTCATGTTTCTTTGCTTAAGAAATATGTACCTGATCCTAACCATGTGATAAATTGGGATGTGATCCAGGTGGAACCCGAGGGAGAGTTCCAAACAAAGCCAATGTGCATCCTCAACAAAAGGGTCACAACGATCCGGAATCAAGCTATTGGATAGGTGAAGGTGTATAATGGGAGCACTATAGTCCTAACGAGGCTATGTGGGAGCTGGAGGATGCCATGTGATTGGCACATCCATTGTTGTTCAATTTTGCGGAACACTGAGGGCAATGCCAGTGTAGCATTTTGTTCAATTTTGTAAAGCACTAAGGACAGTGTTGTTGAAGGGGGAGGGGAATCTAACACCCCAGTTTTGACCCCGTTTGCATTAAAAATGTATATGATGTAAATATTGTAATTAATCATGGTGTGGAGCTAAAGAAAAAATCCCCACCATCGATTTATTGTTTTATGTTTTGGCGATTAAAATCGATGCCGAGATATTCCATGCTAGCCAAGCACATTATAATTTTTGGACATCATGTAAATATGCAATTTAATTAAAATACCCACAACCAGCTATGTCAATGCAACATTAAAAGATATGGAGGCATGATTTCCTAAGGAGTAAAGGGGGGGGAATATTCAAACCTTTGAGCCAATAGGTAAAAACCAAATGTCAAAGGGAAAACCCATCAAGTTGTCAACTACCTTTCTTGTCTTATTCACCCAATCATTTATTATTGCCAGAACTTGGTTGAAAAAGTTATTTCCTTGGGATGGGAAAGGTATGGAGGTCAAAAAATTCAAATTGGGAAGAGCACCCATTTTGGAAAATCGTGTTTTGACTTCTTGGGCAAGTAAAAACCCAAAAACGTTGTTGGGGCTCCGACCCTAAAGGTCCTTAGTTTTGGTAACTCCACGGTTTTTGTGGAAGTGTAAGCAGAGTTACAACCTAAAATAGTCTTAGGGGTGTCGTGGGTGGGTCGAAACCCCTTTTTGTAATTAACCCTTGGGTTAAATCCAGGGTTAGGGTTTTGGGCGCCCATGGTTTAAGTCCATGGTTTTGTAACAGTGCGCTATATAAATAGGCACTTATGTAAAGAAGTAGGGTTAGGTCTTTAATGATTATCTTATGAAGCTAATGTAATGCAAAGATAAGAGATTGTATAAGGGTTTTTTGTAAGAAGGTTAAGTCCCAGCTGTGTGCGTGGACGACCTCTGCAGCTGTGTATGCAGAGGGGTTTTTGGTGAAAAGGAAGATCTACAACTGTGTGCGCAGAGGCTTGCTGCTGTGTGCGTGGCTTTGAGGACTGAAAGGATCTGCAGCTAAGTGCGCAGATCAGAACTGTCGTTTTAGTTGTAAAGAGTTGAATAAACGCAGTTCTGTGGATGTAACCCCTACACTGGGGGTGAACCACGTTACATCTGGTGTTGTGGTTCATTTGTGTTGATTTTTTATTATATTTTATGCACTGCTAAGTAAATAACTGATAAAGTAAGATTGCTGTTAATAACTAGCTTCGCTGTGAATTCCCAGATAAGGGTTGTGCAAGTAACTGTTTGTTTATCTAATCGTGAAGCTACTTAATTGATAATACAAGCATTGTGTTACGTGATTATTAATAGTTAAAGACTTAAGGTACAGTAAGATTCTCTCTTCTACTTGCAGAAACCTGATTCTACGGCACCCCATAGCTATTTCGGGTGAGACTGTAGCCTGTTCGCAAGCTGCTGCCGAAAGGGCCAACACTGTGGGTATTTTGTTGGTGCGAATTTAAAGGTAAAACCCGGGTTTGCCCATTTATCCCAACAAACGTCTGCCCATTCCCTCATGCATTCACGTCCTTCATTCCTCACGGTAGTGGAAGCTTAGAGAGCTCTCTCATTCACATATTTTAACTACCTATGTGTTTTCCCTCGCGTTTGCAGTAGTTTTCTTCATTTTCCCCATGGCTGGGAAGTTGTTTTGGTAATTATTAGGGGGATGGGCTCTCTACTGGATGTTTTTGTTGTTGTTTCCTCATTACCCGGCTGGGAAAAACCATTGTTTTGTGTTGCACAGAGAATGGTAGAAGAGACCCACGATTTTTGGGTGTTTGCTAAGGTCGTTTTGGCCACGTTAAGACCATAAACATTTCTGGAAATCGAATTTCTATCAGGGGGTTGTTTTACCCATCTGCCATTTTTGTTTTTGGCTCTCAAGACATTTTTCCTCAAACCTAGAACTTGTATTTTGTGTGTGTGCATCCTGTGCTTTGGTCTAAACCAGTTTGGAGTGGAAGAGAGAAGAATTAGCTTGATAAACCTAGTGTAGAAAGGAACCACTCATAGAGATCAAGAGGGGCTCGTTAATTTGTCTTGCACACCCTGAAGAGCACTGAAAGGGAAGGCATGGCCTAAGGGACTATGTAGCAGAGAAATGGATGTTTCCTTCTGTTGGGTGTGTAGGTGTTGGGAAAACCAAGCCAGATCTTGTGTAGGTGTCCATAGTTCTGCGATTGAGCTCACTAGCTTAGCAATTCAGCCTTCCACCTCCTTAGCAGACTAATAAACCCAAATGTAGTTTTGGCTTAGCTAAAGTTTGATATGTCTTTGGCTATGTGTGAGCTTGTTGTAGTTCCCTTATTCCTTGTGGGAATAATTCCCAGCTCGAGGGTGGTTGTGCTATTGAGAGTTTGATGAGAGCACTGGCCTATGGTTGGGTGGAACATTGCAGCGACATAGCTGGTTGCCGGACAAGCTTCTTTAAAGATAAGTATCTCTTGTGTTTTATCTCTGCAACTACAATTGTTTAATGAATTATGATGAACATGTTGAATGCTTGAATTAATGTATTTTCTTCCGCTATAGATTGCATCATGCATCTGTAAACGTTTTATGTTCAATGCATTTTTTATTACGTTCATGGGGCTTAGATGATAGTAGCAACATCGTGGTCGCGTCCTCTCGGACGGCAAGGAACGTGACAGTTTCGATACATAGAGTACACAATGGAGAGGGAGGATGATGCTCCACTTCAGGGGGGGTGATAGCAAAATATTTCTGAGTTCGACATGGTACGACAGGATGGACAACCTCCTGATGGACTAAGGCTTTACCAAGAGTAAAGTGGGTTCCAACCTTAAGGTTGAATGCGGAAGACTAGGATATGCCGATGACCTGACAGGGTGAACTCATTATAGATCAGTATTATCGAAACCGAAAAAACTGATCGGCTTGACCGGTTTAGAGGGTTGGTCGGTCCGGTCAACAAAAAAAATCATAAAACTGGAATTTTTTCCAAACCGGGTACCGAACCGGTCGAAACCGGACAAAACCGACCCAACCGGTCAAAACCAACCAAACCAACCGGTCTAGACTGGGGACTCACGAAACTCAATTTTTTTTAAAAAAACTAGAGAACTTTGCTGATGTACTTTGGAGCCTCTTTGTTAATGTACTTTGGTTCAGAACCTCAGAGATGTATTGCACTAGGTGCTATTTTGGATATTTGCACCCATATTTGATATATATATGAGAAACTTTGCATATTTCTGTATTAATGGTTTGGATTCATATGTATGCACATGAATATCAATGTTTTTTACAAAATATGAATATTTTATGTATTTTTTAGTTACCCGGTTTTTTGCCGATTCCAATCCGGTTCACATTTTAGGCTTCGCCAGTTCGATGACCAGTCTGGTTCTGATAACATTGTTATAGATGCAAAGAGGAAGTGTTGAAGATAGAAAGAGCACCTCAGGATGTTTGGGATCGGGTATGATCTTTGTTGTCCGCCGATTGCACACCAGTAGCATAAATATTCCGAAAGTTGTCTCCTCACTTGAGAAAGTGGGAGAGGTGTGACCTTGGGGGCAAGCACAAAGCTAGGTACTGTCACCTACTCCTAGCTCCTCCATTTAGGTGAACTCCTAACGAAGCCAGGGGGGTAGTCCCTAACAAAGAGTTTTCTATGGCTCAATGTTTTAAGTTGATTTTTAGATGTTTTTGGATGCAGATGGGTGTTGTTTAGGAGTTACTGTGATTTAACATGATTAATATTAGGGGGATGATGATTACTCAAAGCAATCCACATTGCTAACAAAATATCACACAGATAGGAAAAGATTCCACACTTATAACTTAAGCATTCAAATATAATCAATTGAAATGGCCCATAGACAGTTGATCAAGATAGAAAATTAATCAAATATAACAAAGGACCAGTGCCCTATGGAGTCAAATAAATGCGTGAAATAAAGTCTAGGAATCAAGCTAGCGAGTATTAGGTTTTGCAAGTGCTCTTGGTAGATTTTAAAAGTTTTTTATAGTGGTCTTGCTTAGAGTGTCAACAAAATTTTGTCAAAGCCGGGAGACTCTTCTAAGTTCCCTCCATTGAAGACATGTCGGGCCCGCCCAGTATCCCAGGCTGGTATCGCCAAGATTGACCAGCTAGCTGAGAATCTAAGACAGCGGGAGGTTCCAGCGCCTCTACTAGGAAGTACTTTGGAAGAATCCCTACAACGTCGGTGTGTTGGTTACGGGTGTTTAAGTATTATTAAATTACTCTTGTAGGGTTTAAACATCCAGTGACATTGCTGGGTATTCCGATCTGGAATCGATCAGAGCATACTTTGGCAAGGAGGGGAGGGAGTTAATTAATTAAAAGGGTGTGTGTGTTGAAGATTTTATTAATTTTATTAATTAAGACTCTCCGACAGAGAGCACTCTTGACCCTGCCTTATGACAGTGGTTCAAGAGACTTAGCTAATCTAGATGAGACTAATGCAGGGATTATGCAAACCTAGGATGCTCTCTGATAGAGAGTGCTCTTGACTTGTGTTTTTGCAAGTTCAAGAGTCTTACTTAAGAGTTAATTGATTAAACAATGTGAATAAAAAGCAAAGATGACTCATTAAACTCTCCAATAGAGAGCACTCTTGATCCACCTTATGGTGTGATTCAAGAGATTTAAGCAGTCGATTTACTTAGAAAGATAAACAATTTAAAAGAGTAATCAAATTAATCAATGAATTAGAAGTGATGGATTAACAATTAATATTCTAAGCATAAGATGCAAATAATGATGAAGACAAGCAAATCTAACCTAAGCATACACAAGTAAACACAACACAAGCCTCCCCAAATGGGGGAGGATGAGAGTGGGGACTTAAAAACCCCACTCAAACAAAAGTACTTTATTGAAATTATTACAATTTGCCTTTAGGAATTTAATCCCTGAAAGGGATTTTCAAATAAAAGCATACAACTCTACTATCATTAAAATTTGCGTAAAAAATGAGAGTGATTTACTTTTACTTAAAACTTTTCTCAAAACTTTTCTCGAACTTTGCAAAAAGGGAAAAGAAGAAGTTTGAATGAGAGAAAAAGAGTAAGGCAAAGAAGGCTGAAAATAAGAAGAAAAGGATAGGAAGAAGGAAGGAAAACAAAGAGAAGGTCAAAGACAAGAAAAGGGAAGAATAGGGCAGCCAACAATGAGGCCAAAGGAGTATAAAAAATGATGAAAACATGGCAGCGATAAAAAAGGAAGACGGCTGTCATAAAAATCAAAAAACAGGACAGCAAACAAAAAGGGGAAGAAAAGGCCAAAAACAAGATGGAAGAAGGGCTAGAAACTAGGGCAAAAAGAGGCAAAAAAGAGGCATAAACTAGGGCACACTAGGGCTGTCCAAAAAAAAGAAAATGAGTGGTAAAAAGAGTAAAACGGGGTAGCAATGAAGAAAAGATAAGAAAGGGAAAAACCAAGCAAGGAGGAAAATGCTAGCAAACAAGAAAAACAAGGGGATCAAGGAGCAAAGAGAGAACTAGAAGAGGGAAGTTCGGTAACCAAGAAAGTATTTGAAATTATGGATGGAACCCAAGAGAGAGATCTAGACTCCCAGCTTTCTTCTTGTATTTTGAAGAAGAAGATATTTGTAGGTCCTGCAATGAAAGTGTTAGATTAAAAAGGTTGCTTGAAGCCTGGGATAGAAGCAACTGAGCTCACACCCTTCTTCAACCTGTGAAGCCTGAAAATGCACTACAACTCAACACAAAACATGAGATCAAAATACATGCTAGTATGCTAAAAAAATTGAATCATGATCAACATTACGTATATACTGATTACTCATGTCCATCAAAATACTAATCTACTTCGAAATAAACAATCAAGTTGAACTATAAATGATTGTTCTACTGTGCCAACAATGGCCCTCTTGAGCTAACAAATAAACAATTTAATCTCACATAAGTATTAAAAAAAAATAGGGGTTAGAGACAATATCACCTCAACCAATTGCAAGAAACTACCACATCCAAGAGCTCATGGACCTCCAAAGTCTGATCTTTATTAACAAATTAAAGCAAATGCTTGATACAAATTTCTCAGAGTAACTCTGCTACAAAATTCCATGATAATAGAGCTGAAAAAGACTCTATTTAACAAATGAGAGAGTGCTAAAACCAAAAAACCAACCCTAACCAGCTTAGCCAACTAACAAAGAGCCCGGACCTAAACCAGAGAACCGGGAGTGAGGGGAGGCCTCCACCCGGGCAAGGCGCCCCCACTCCAAACCTGTGCACTGAAAACAAGCCAAGGATGAGGCCACACGTGTGAGTCTGGATGAAGGTAAGCTCATCCTTTAGGTCTGGCAAGAGCCTGAGCTAGGTTTGGGAAGCCCACTGATGGTGTAAGCTTCAGCCTTCACCTCGATCAAATCACCGAACCAATGAGAGCTCTCCATCTCATCTTTAGCTGGAGATGACATGTTTGATAACTGATAATAAATTAATTGCTCTCTTAATGATGGCTGAAGCTGAGTTATGATAACTCCAATCATCATAAGTGTTCCATGAGATGTCATTTAGCCTTTTATTTTACTGAATTTGGATTAATTTTGAGAGTTTTAGTTTTCTCCAAAATAATCATTTTTTTAATAAAAATCATTTTTTTAATAAAAAACATTTTTTTACTAAAAATCATTTTTTTACTCAAAACTGACTTTTTTGAGTAAAAAGGCATTATGTGTCCGATTGCTGATCTGAAAGCCAGTTCTGACTGGCTGGCTGATCAAGAATGATTTTTGGCTTAAGGTTAGAGCCATCAATCATTGAATTCAGAGTCCGGATCACGAACGGGTTTTTTCCATTTAATTTATGGAAAAATTAACCCCAAAAAAACTTAGGAAAAGTAATTAAAAATTAAAAAATTAAAAAAATAATTTTTCACTGTTCGAAAAAGATTTTTTCGAAAATTTTTTATGTGTCCAGATGACTTGGGACATGACCATGATCTATATAAATAATGTCTAGTAGGCTTATAACATTGATTTGGGCTCTAATAACCCCCCAAGGCCCAGAATTCAACATCAGGCATTCCAGTTTTGGAGGAAGCAGGAGAAAACCTCGTCAGTTATACTCGGCTGAAGACAAAGCATAATTGTCAGTGGCAAAAAACTCCCTGGAATACCTTATTTGAGATTATAGGTCTCAGGAGACCGAACCACTCAAAAATATCCTACTAGCACATTTTATTACAAACCTCGCGGGGCCATGGTCAAAATTATTCAAATCAAAAAGTGACTAGCCAATATTCGTTAGACAAGCAGACGGATCAACTGATACACTGGAACTAGACTTTGAACAGGTGTGTGAACCGACGGCTCCTCAGGTAACCCAACTTATGGTACAAAAATTTGGATAACATCTGGCTCCAACTGCGGGACGTGTGCTGGATCTAGTCTCTTATGCAAGGAGAGCATACGAGAACCCCAGAATCTCTGGTTTCCATTTCTGGTAAAAACATCTCAAGTTGACAAGAAAACCTTAGTAGCACAAGTTTCATGAAAAAGAGCCAATGATCCAAAAGTTGCTTTATTCAAAGAAAAAACTTCACTGAAAAATTGATTTATGTTTAAGTAAAAAATGCTAAAGTAAATGCTCACTTTAAGGAGCCTATTTTCCTACTCTAAGCATGATACACAAAAGGTTAGGTGTAAACATAGATCCAGTGTAGCCACCTAAGCATTTCATAAATGTAAAAAAAAATTTCCTTGTCTTTGGTTACTATCCAAAGTAAGGACATAATTTCCAGAAAATGGAAACCTACATGATTATCCAGAATGGACGGGCTGGATGGGGAATCATAGGCAGGAATAATGTCGTCAAACTTCCTCCCAAATTTGTAGGTGCTCGCATAGGCTGCTTCTATCCATGAATGGATAACGCTGATATACAAATCGGGATGTTGCGATAGGTCGACTACTCCATCATGCCGATCATCAAGGCTTATCAAATAATAACTCGTTGTATAAGCCCCAAGCTGCTCCAAAACATAAGGAACATCTATATGTGAAAACGATGGTTGAGAAAAAACTTCAACTAGTTGCATCCCATCTGATTCTTCACTGCATTGCTTTTTCAAATCCTTATTATCAATACTCAGATACAATTCTGACTGATCATATGAAAACTCTGACTGCTCCTCTTTATAACTTTCATAAGTCTCAAAATAACAACTCCCCTTGCTGGACATATCATAGATGAGATTCTCAAAAATATTTTCAAAGGTATCATAGGTTGGATTTTCAATAAAATTCCAATAGTCATCATCACCATCTATGTCGTATATGAAAGGTTCCTCATCACTGGTATCAAGTCCCTGTCTACACTTCTCATTTTGCTCCAAACAATCTTCTTCAAAAAGCTGGGTTTCAAAGATATCATAGCGGACCCAACTTTCCAAATATTTGTCATTCAGTGGAGTGCATGGAGGAATTTCATCACATGAGACTTCTAAGATTGGATTTTTAATTGAAGTCTCAAAGTTATCATCCATCTCAGATGTAAGGGATTCTTCCTCACTTGTATCACATCTGATTCTATATCCCTCCTCATGATCATAGTCATCTTCTTCAAAACAAAGGTCACAAGGTAGTAAACCTTCCAAACTATCATCATTATGCTCATTAGTAGGGTTAGTGCGAATTTTTTTAGTGAGATCATCCAATTGCTGACTATAATATTCAACTTGACCCCGGGTTTCTATGGTGACAGGATGGAGTTGTCTGACTATGTTAATGTACTCAGGCTCTCTTGAATACTGCTTTGCCTCTCTCCAACTTTCTCCGGAAATATCATGCATGTCATCTACATAGTTTATGTACTCAGGCTCGCTTGATGATGCTTTAGGACCACAACCCTCTGGAAAACCATGCTCCTGAATATAGCATGCATAATAGCAGGAAGATTCTTCATGAAGGTTTTCACATGCTCTACAAAATGGCGTGTAAGTTTCAACCACATTAGTGGCCTCTAGCTGATGAGGAGGCCTCTGCTCATGGTTGGGGTTCTTTCTCTGCCATGTTGGTTTTGCAGGGAAAGCTCTAGGAGGTGGCGGAGGTTGAGTTCTTTCCATTTTAATCACCCTATTTTGAATCTCCTTCAATTGTACTAGTGTTTATGTTCTGCTTCCTCCATATTTTTATTCATCTCCCTTTTCATTTCAATCATTTGTTTTTCGTAGGAATCCTTCATAACTGCTAAAGGATCCTTATCTTTAGGTTCACTAATTTTCAAAGGATTTGAAGACCTTGAATAACCCTGGAGGTTAGATTCACCATATGACTACATATTCTTATCAATTTTAATGGCCAAATTCTGAGCCTGAAGTAATGTGGTCGGCTCCTTGTCTCTAATCTGGTACCGGATCTTGCCAGTTAATGCTTCAATGTAATAATCAAAAGTGGAAGCCGTAGGAGGAGCATAAGTAGCAGGGATGGAATTTGATAACCTGTGAACCTATCGTTGAATTCATCCATGGTTTCCGTATTAGACTTCTTTATGCTGGTCAAAGCTGCTACTAGATGTCTAGGCTCCTTTCTGTTGCCAAAATTTCCAAGGAAAGCAGCCTTGAAGTCTGCTAAGGTGGCAAAAGAAATGTCCGGCAAATTATCGTACCAGTTGCCAGCCTTGCCATCCAAAGACAAGACAAAAAAGGTCATGTAAACATCTTCATGCCTATCAGTACCCCTGACATGGGCACCATAATGTCTGGTGAAATTCCTAATATGCTGCTCAGCAGAGAGGGAGGCATCAGTGCCATTATATGTCGTAAGCTTGTCGATAGCCTTGTCAGGGATATCATGAGGATGACCTGCTATCTGAGCAAAGTTGAGTTGAGTACAAAACTCACCCATTGGGTTAAGGAAACAGTTATTTTTTTGCAAATTTTCTAAGTTTTCTAAAAATAAAAGATGGATGTCTGAAACAGACTCAGATCCAAGTTCTGCAAGGATCCTGCGAGAAGATAGTTTGTTTAATCTCCTCCTTAAGACCTTTTTGGGGTCAGGGATGAAATCAACCAAACCCATAGAGTTTCTTCTAGTAGAATACCTTGAGTTGTTAGCTGACAGCAGAGTCGCCAGGTGGACTTAAGTCTAATTTCAAAGAGTGATTGGACTAAAAATCTACCAAAAATGATAAAAAGGTAAAAAACTAAAAGAAACAAAGGTCGTCTAGGAACAAAAATATTTGTCCCCGACAACGGAGCCAAAAGATGTTGTTCGCTGATTGCACACCAGCAGCAGAAATCTTCAGAAAGCTGTCTCTTCACTTGAGAAAGTGGGAGAGGTGTGACCTTAGGGGAAAGCACAGAGCTAGGTACTATCACCTACTCCTAGCTCCTCCATTTAGGCTAACTCCTAACGAAGCCAAGCGGGGTAGTCCCTAACAAAGAGTTTTCTATGGCTCAATGTTTTAAGTTAATTTTTAGATGTTTTTGGATGCGGATGGATGTTTTTTAGGAGTTAATATGATTTAAAATGATTAATATTAGGGGAATGATGATTAATCAAAGCAATCCACGTTGCTAACAAGAGATCACATAGATAGGCAAATATTCCAAACTTATAACTTAAGCATTCAAATATAATCAATTGAAATGGCCCATAAACAGTTGATCAAGATAGAAAATTAATCAAATATAACAAAGGACCAGTGCCTTATGGAGTCAAATAAATGTGTGAAATAAAGTCTAGGAATCAAGCTAGTGAGTATTAGGTTTTGCAAGTGCTCTTGGTAGATTTTAAAAAAAATTTACAGTGGTCTTGCTTAGAGTGCCAACAAAAGTTTGTCAAAGCTGGGAGACTCTTCTAAGTTCCCTCTGTTGAAGACATGTTGTTGTAATCTCACAGATCACATAAAGTTACCAATAATACATACAAAAATACACAGAATATTCACAGATACAAGAGACAAGAACTGATAACATGAACAGATTATATTATTCTCAATAGATCATACAAAGCCAAGAACTGAACTACGTTCTTGAGTGGCTCAACAGCCTAATATATAGGTTACAAACAGTTACAATCATAACTACCTGTCGGTTCACCGAACCGACACGACTATTAGTTAACAGACTAACTACTGTGTTTACTCAGCCTACCGACGTAGTCGGTCTCTCGACTTAGTCGGCTGATCGACTAAGTCAGTCTTCGTTCAAGTCGACTTTATGTCGACTTGATCCTTCTACACATGTCGGGCTCGCCCAGTATCCTAGGCTGGTATCGCCAAGATTGACCAGCTAGCCGAGAATCTAAGACAGTGGGAGGTTTCGGTGCCTCTACTAGGAATTACTTTGGAGGAATCCCTACAACACCAGTGCATTGGTTACGCGTGTTTAAGTATTATTAAATTAATCTTGTAGGGTTTAAAGATCCAGTGCCGTTTCTAGGTATTCCGATCTGGGATCGGTCAGAGCATACTCTGGCAAGGAGGGGAGGGAGTTAATTAATTAAAAAGGGTGTGTTTGTTGAAGGTTTTATTAAGTTGAATAATTAAGACTCTCCGACAGAGAGCGCTCTTGAACCTGCCTTATGACAGTGGTTCAAGAGACTTAGCTAATCTAGATGAGACTAATGCAAGGATTATGCAAACCTAGGATGCTCTCCGATAGAGAGTTCTCTTGACTTGTGTTTTTTCAAGTTCAAGAGTCTTACTTAAGAGTTAATTGATTAAACAATGTGAATAAAAAGCAAAGATGACTCATTAAACTCTCTGACAGAGAGCACTCTTGATCCACCTTATGGTGCGATTCAAGAGATTTAAGCAGTCGATTTACTTAGAAAGATAAACAATTTAAAAGAGTAATCAAATTAATTAATGAATTAGAAGTGATGGATTAACAATTAATATTCTAAGCATAAGATGCAAATAATGATGAAGACAAGCAAATCTAACCTAAGCATACACAAGTAAACACAACACAAGCCTCCCCAAATGGGGGAGGATGAGAGTGGGGACTTAAAAACCCCACTCAAAAAAAAGTACTTTATTGAAATTATTACAATTTGCCTTCAAGAATTTAATCCCTGAAAGGGATTTTCAAATAAAATCATACAACTCTACTGTCATTAAAATTTGCATAAAAAAGGAGAGTGATTTACTTTTACTTAAAACTTTTCTCAAAACTTTTCTTGAACTTTGCAAAAAGGGAAAAGAAGAAGTTTGAATCAGAGCAAAAGAGTAAGGCAAAGAACATTGAAAATAAGAAGAAAATGATAGGAAGAAGGAAGGAAAACAAAGAGAAGGTCAAAGACAATAAAAGAGAAGAATAGGGCAGCCAACTATGAGGCCAAAGGAGTATAAAAAATGATGAAAACGGGGCAGCGATGAAGAAGGAAGATGACTGTCATAAAAATTAAAAAACAGGACAGTAAACAAAAAGGGGAAGAAAAGGCCAAAAACAAGATGGAAGAAGGGCCAAAAACTAGGGCAAAAAGAGGCAAAAAAGAGGCATAAACTAGGGCACACTAAGGCTGTCCAAAAAGAAGAAAATGAGTGGTAAAAAGAGTAAAACAGGGCAGCGACAAAGAAAATATAAGAAAGGGAAAAACCAAGCAAGGAGGAAAAGAATAGCAAGCAAGAAAAACAAGGAGATCAAGGAGCAAAGAGAGAACTAGAAGAGGAAAGTTCGGTAACCAAGAAAGTATTTGAAATTATGGATGGAACCCAAGAGAGAGATCTAGACTCCCAGCTTTTTTTTTGTATTTTTAAGAAGAAGATATTTGTAGGTCCTGCAATGAAAGTGTTAGATTAAAAATGTTTCTTGAATCTTGGGATAGAAGCAGCTGAGCTCACACCCTTCTTCAACCTGTGAAGCCTGAAAACACACTACAACTCAACACAAAACGTGAGATCAAAATACATGCTAGTATGATAAGAAAATTGAATCATGATCAACATTACGTATATATTGATCACTCATTTCCATCAAAATACTAATCTACTTCGCATAAACAATCAAGTTGAGCTATAAATGATTGTTCTACTGTGCCAACAATGCCCCTCTTGAGCTAACAAATAAACAATTTAATCTCACATAAGCATTAAAAAAAATAGGGGTTAGAGACAATATCACCTCAACCAATTGCAAGAAACTACCACATCCAAGAGCTCATGGACCTCCAAAGTCTGATCTTTATTAACAAATTAAAGCAAATGCTTGATACAAATTTCTCAGAGTAACTCTGCTACAAAATTCCATGATAATAGAGCTAAAAAAGCCTCTATTTAACAAATGAGAGAGTGCTAAAACCCTAAAACCAAAAAACCAACCCTAACCATCTTAGCTACCTAACAAAGAGCCCAGACCTAAACCGGAGAACCGAGAGTGAGGGGAGGCCTCCACCCGGGAAAGGCGCCCCCACTCCAAACTTGTGCACTGAAAACAAGCCAAGGATGAGGCCACACGTGTGAGTCTGGATGTAGGTAAGCTCATCCTTTAGGTATGGCAGGAACCTGAGCTAGGTTTGGGAAGCCCACTGATGGTGTAAGCTTCAGTCTTCACCTCGATCAAATCATTGGACCAATGAGAGCTCTCCATCTCATCTTTAGCTGGAGATGACATGTTTGATAACTGATAATAAATTAATTTCTCTCTTAATGATGGCTGAAGCTGAGTTATGATAACTCCAATCATCATAAGTGTTCCATGAGATGTCATTTAGCCTTTTATTTTACTGAATTTGGATTAATTTTGAGAGTTTTAGTTTTCTCCAAAATAATCATTTTTTTAATAAAAATAATTTTTTTACTCAAAACTGACTTTTTTGAGTAAAAAGGCATTATGTGTCCAATTACTGATCTGAAAGCTAGTTCTGACTGGTTGGCTGATCAAGAATGAATTTTGGCTTAAGGTTAGAGCCATCAATCACTAAATTCGGAGTCCGGATCACGAACGGGTTTTTTCCATTTAATTTATGGAAAAATTAACCAAAAAAAAACTTAAGAAAAGTAATTAAAAATTAAAAAATTAAAAAAAAAATTCACTGTTCGAAAAAGATTTTTTCGAAATTTTTTTATGTGTCCAGATGACTTAGGAAATGACCATGATCTATCTAAATAATGTCTAGTAGGCTTATAACATTCATTTGGGCTCTAATAACTCCCCAAGGCCCAAAATTCAACATCGGGCATTCCAGCTTTGGAGGAAGCGGGAGAAAACCTCGTCAATTATACTCGGCTGAAGACAAAGCATAATTGTCAGGGGCAAAAAACTCCCTGGAATACCCTATTTGAGACTCTACATCTTAGGAGACCGAACCACTCAAAAATTCCCTACTAGCACATTTTATTACAAACCCCGCGGGGCCATGGTCAAAATTATTCAAATCAAAAAGTGACTAGCCAATATTCGCTAGATAAGCAGACGGATCAACTGATACACTGGAACCAGACTTTGAACAGGTCTGTCAACCGGCGGCTCCTCAGGTAACCCAACTTATGGTACAAAAATTTGAATAACATTTGGGTCCAACTGCGGGACATGTGCTGGATCTAGTATCTTATGCAAGGAGAGCATATGAGAACCCCAGAATCTCTGGTTTCCATATCCGGTAAAAACATCTCAACTTGACAAGAAAACCTTAGTAGCACAAGTTTCATGAAAAAGAGCCAATGATCCAAAAGTTGCTTTATTCAAAGAAAAAACTTCACTGAAAAATTGATTTATGTTTAAGTAAAAAAAGCTAAAGTAAATGCTCACTTTAAGGAGCCTATTTTCCTACTCTAAGCATGATACACAAAAGGTTAGGTGTAATCATAGATCCAGTGTAGCCACCTAAGCATTTTATAAATGTAAAAAAGTTTTGCCTTGTCTTTGGTTACCAGCCAAAGTAAGGACATAATTTCCAGAAAATGAAAACCTACATGATGATCCAGAATGGGCGGTCTGGATGGGGAATCATAGGCATGAATAATGTAGTCAAACTTCCTCCCAAATTGTTAGGTGCTGGCATAGGTTGCTTCTATCCATGAATGGATAACGCTGATATACAAATCGGGATGTTGCGATAGGTCAACTACTCCATCATGCTGATCATTAAGTCTTATCAAATAATAACTCGTTGTATAAGCCCCAAGCTGCTCCAAAACATAAGGAACATCTATATGTGAAAACGATGGTTGAGAAAAAACTTCAACTAGTTTCATCCCATCTGATTCTTCACTCCACTACTTTTTCAAATCCTTATTATCGATACTCAGATACCATTCTGACTGATCTTAGGAAATGTAATTAAAAATTTAAAAATTTAAAAAATAATTTTTCATTGTTCGAAAAAAAAAATTTCGAAATTTTTTTATGTGTCCAGATGACTTAGTGTTGGTGAAATTGTCATTGATGCCAAAATGGACTTGCAGTGGCCCCACGGGATGTCATTGATGCCACCAAGTCCCACCTGCAGTGTCTTGATCCCTTCAGAGTGTGTTTGTGCCTTGAAGCACCTTGTACCCAGTTGACAAGGTCCCTGTACCCACACGCTTGGATTTTGATGCCACCACTTTGGTGAAGATGTTGAAGACCCAGCTAATGATGCAGAAGACCCTAGAGATGGTCTTGAAGCCCTAGTAGACATTGAAGAAGCCCATGATGCCTCTTGCCTGATGAAGAAGCCTTTGGAACCTTGAAGGAATGGTGAAGGCAATGTGGGTCATTTGTATGATGTGGCATGTTGATAACATAACCCTTGAATCCCTTGAAGCTCTTGAATAATTCCGTGGAACTCTTTGTGTCATCACGATGGTGGTAACCATGGAGATTAAACCCTTGTTGCTTGTTGGAGCTCTTGAAGTATATGGAGTCTTTGATGTGTTGATGAACAAGTCCTTGCTCAGCTCATGATGCCCCTATTATTTTGATGTAGTCTTGGTTTGTGAGCCTTTGAATATGAACCAACTCTAAAATTAACTTTGAAGAATGCATGACAAAGTCAAAAGAAGATTATGTCAGGTCGGCCCACACAATGTAACAAAGTTTAAATAAAAATCAAATATGTTATTTGCAAGGTCGGCTTCAAAATAAATAAAATATTGAATTGAAAACCAAGAAAGGTCGGCTCAGTCAATCATTTATGCAAAGTCGGCTCAGTCAATGGTTATTTGCTATGTCAGCCCAGAAATAAATGATTAAGTCAGCTCCCCAAATTAAGGTGAAGATTTAGTATAAATACCATCACAAATCTTCATTTCTAGGTGTGGAAATTTCGGTGGAGCTCTGAAATTTCGGGTGTCTAATGACTGAGGCAGGTGTAGGTGGAGCTGTGAGGGAATTTTTTAAGGAGCAGCAGTCCCGATTTTTTTTCTTCTTTCTCTGGGTGGTGTTTGAAACAGTCCATTCCAAGCCCTGTCTAGGGCATGCTCCTTGGTTCAGCAGCCTTGTTAGGGCACCTACAGGTCATGGAAGCTCTCATTGAAGACTACCTTAGCAGATTGTAGCAACTGAAGGCACTTTCAGACAGGCCTGAATTATCTTTTCAGTACCTTATCAGCAGTTAAAATTTGGTCTCAGCACAAGGACAGTTCATCTGATCGGTCAGAAAGAAAGGCGTTAACCCAGCAGCAACAGTATTATTTCGATCTCTACAATGGATATCAGTTTGAACATGATTTATTGGGCTCATGACCATGAGCAATAAGCAGAGCCTTAAGCATTGGTGGTTGCACTCTATCAGAGGGGCCAAGTTTGGTGCAGAGATCATGAGCCAAGGGCAAGGACAAGTGTACAATCCTCAAAACTCCAAAGAGGAAACAATCTTGAGGAGGCCATGAAAGAATGAAGCTCGTGACTCTCTTGTGGACTGTGTGAAGGCCATGGGCCTAGAACAAGGGTTTGTGTGAAGGCCTGTACATTATAAAAAGGGAGCAGTAATACACCAATCCATATTCAGTCACCTTGTGAAGTCTGAAAGTACAAGAAAGAGGAGGAAATTCACTGTTTGAGGATGGATGCTACGTATTGGCCTTGTGTGAAAACTTGAAATGGCTTTCAATTGCAGGAAATTGTCTTCAAAGTTATATAGATCAGTGTGAAGATAGAACATTCAAGTTCTGTATATCGTGACATAAGAAGTGTCCTCTAAAACACTTCTATCGGACCATGCTGCTAAAGGTACATATTCAGGTATGATTTGGTTTATCAATTCTTGATTTAGTCAAAATCCTATCTCTGTACATTAGTCTTGATCAAACTATCAAGAACTGAATATTTGGGCATGCATGAAGAACAATAAGGACTGATAGAAGAAGATCATTTTGGACATAGCATAAGATAAGTGTGATCTCTGTTGACAAAGTCAAGATTCGAGTTTGTAAAGTGCATGAATAGTCCAAGTTCTTAGTGAGGGTTATAGTCTCCTTTTTATGAGTCTTCCAGACAGTTCCGATTTGATAATTCCTCAGCATGCAACAGTGATCTCCTTGGGGTATTTCACAGCAGTTATCCAGAAGGTGAAAGCAGATCGGAATTGTTTCTACACAGCGGCAGTAGTATGTTGATGATGATGTACAAGCCCAAGTATGAAATAATACTACTATGACATACTTCTGATAAACATTCAGTGATATAGCAGTAATGGTGAAAATATGAGGTGGATAAGTTCGAGATTGGTGACAACAAGATGTTGAAGAAGTCTGACTTTTAAATTAGTCCTTGCATAAAGATTGTGAATTTGAAACCATACACAAATCTGAGATTTGATGCAAAGGCATATGCTCAGTGCACAAGTTGGAGGCAGTCCACCAAAGTTCCATCTTAAATACACAGTCCAAAGTGTGACTTGTTTAGGGTTTCTTTGACAGAGATATGCACAAGTTTGTATTTGTGAGTAAGTGAGATATTGTCTGAACAGTTTGCAAGATTATCCAAGCTTGAAGGAAGATGTTGACTGCCCTGAGCCCAAGCTCATGAAGTAATGAACAGTCCTGAAGCTTTTTTGTTTGAATACTATACACAGTCTGGTGAGTAATGAAGTGGCGAGATAATAGCTTGACACCTACAGCAGTATGACAGTGATTGATTGATGACATTACATTCATGACATAGCAGTGATTGATGTGAACAGTGATGTTTACTGTGGTAAAGTAAAATACAGTGATTTGTATTCTATTGTGACTTGTGTTAGGATGGCAATGATGTATACAGTAGCATCTATGTATGTACATGTGATATGAAGTATGAAGCATATCCTTTATGATGAAGATATTACATGCTATAATGCACTCCTATGATGCACTGTATGAGGATGATGACACAATATTTTATGCTTATCTATTGATGATGATGATTTGTTGATGAAGATGATGCTTGAGCAGCATAGGAGCATACTAGATGATGGGCAGATCCTTGTGCTTGACATGAACCTTGAGCAGTATAGTTGATGATCAGTGATAGCAGCTGTTTGATGACTTGACAGTGACCAGCAGTGTTGGTGAGCAGAACTAGCAATGCTGAAGCAGGATTGATGAGAGTGATGAGCAGATAACCAGCAGCATAGGTTGGTTGAGCAACAAAGGTTAGTTGAGCAGCAGATTTGACTAGTAGTGGTGATGATAAGCAGATGAGCATGAGCTGAGACAGTTGACCGCAGATTAAAGAAACAAGTGATTGATGAGTTGATGTAACAGTAAGCTTTAATTCTAAATGCAAGCTTGTCTTGATTTTGAGGTTAGGATACATCAAACCCTTCTTAGCAGGGTCTAAGAAAACCAGGCAGGTTCCTAGATGCAGAGTAGGTGCTCTTCATATCAGTAGGTGCTGATTTTGCCTAACGGTTGTAACCGAACCAAAACTAATACAAAAAGATTGCAAAATTATATGGTGTTGTGTTCTTTTGTGTTATGGTTCTTTATGAATGAAATGCTTATGCTATGTGAATGATGAAGTGAAGGATGTTTATGAAATGTTTATGGTAGAGTAATGGAATGATGAATTGGTAGCAAACTATGATAAGCTAAGAAAAGTTTAAAATTGGCTTCACACTGATTCACCCCCCCTCTCAGTGTCTACACTTAGAACATGACCATGATCTATCTAAATAATGTCTAGTAGGCTTATAACACTTAGTTGGGCTCTAATAATCCCCCAAGGCCCAGAATTCAACATCGGGCATTCCTGCTTTGGAGGAAGCAGGAGAAAACCTCGTCAATTATACTCGGCTAAAGGCAAAGCATAATTGTTAGGGGGAAAAAACTCCCTGGAATACCCTATTTGATATTCTACGTATTAGGAGACCAAACCACTCAAAAATATCCTACTAGCACATTTTATTACAAACCCCGTGAGGCCATGGTCAAAATTATTCAAATCAAAAAGTGACTAGCCAATATTCGCTAGACAAGCAGACAGATCAACTGATACACTGGAATCAGCCTTTGAACAAGTCTTTCAACCGGCGGCTCCTCAGGTAACCCAACTTATGGTACAAAAAGTTGGATAACAATATCATGAAGAGATCAGGTACATTGCAACATGTTCAGCCTGTAGTGAAGCAATGTGGCTTCGCAAAGTATGCTATGGAAATCTTAAGAAGATTTGATATGTTGGATTGTAAAGCCATGGCCACACCCATTGATACCAACCTGAAGTTGTAATCTGATGAATCATCAGAGTTAGTGGATGGGACTCAGTACAGATAGATTATTGTGTCGTTGTGTTCCATGATAAATCAAAGCACATAGAAATCTAATATGTTTACATAAGGGATATGGTACAAAAGGGAGCTATAAAACTCCAGCATGTGAGTATCGATGAGCAACTTGTTGATGTGTTGACCAAACCTCTATCTCGAGTAAAGTTTAAACACTTCAGTGACAAGCTTGGTGAAATATGAAAGGACCTCCCTGGAAAGGGGGAGTGGTGATGAGACTATCATTGCAGATGAGATGGCAGTGATGCGCTAGTACAAAAAAGGCCAAGTGCGCCTATAGATGCTAATAAGGTCAGATATTCACTTGTGGACGATAGTATCATTTTTTTGAGGATGGTCTTGCGAACAAGAACACTCTCTTAATAAGAGTGGTCCTAGCCCTTACCGACTGAGGATGGTCCCACAAACGATAGAAATCTCTTCTAGAGAGTGATCCTACATTCACTTGTAGGATGGTGTTGTAGACAAGAACACTCTCTTGAGAGTGGTCCTAGCACTAAAAGGATAAGGATGGTCTACAACGAGTCCTACATTCATTTGCAGACGAGATCTGCATTCATTTACAGAAAATACTCTCTTCTGGAGAGTGATCCTACATTCACTTATAGGATGGTGTCGTAGACAAGAACACTCTCTTGAGACTGGTCCTAGCTCTAACAAGCTAACGATGGTCTATGATGAGTCCTTCATTCATTTGCGGAAGATGTGGTCCTGCATTCATTTGCGAACGAGATTTGCATTCATTTGCAGATGATGTGATCCTACATTCATTTGCAAACGATGTGGTCCTGCATTCATTTGTAGACGATGTGGTCCTGCATTCATTTGCGGACGAGATCTACATTCATTTGCAGACAATATGGTCCTGCATTCATTTGTGGACAATCCAACCGGTCGATGATGTGGACCCTCCTTGTTAAGAGGGAGTAGGCCAATGAGGATTGCATCATCCTTGGACCTATGTCCAAAAGTGATAGGGATTGATCATCTCTTAAAGAGATCATGTGTACTGCAGGTGGTGTTGCAGCAAATGGATCAAGTGATCGAGTGCTGCAAGAAGATTAAGATCAAAATGTTGCTACAAACAATCAAGAGATTGAAGAGCTGCAAGAAGAAGATCAAAGTGTTGTTGTAAAGGATGATCGAGTGCTGCAGAAGATCAAAGATGAAGACTCAGTGTTGTAGAAGATGATGTTCTAGTTACTAATGATTGTTGAAAACTTCCTATGACGTATAGATGTATCACCTTGATGATGATGCAGATGCTCTCTCTCCGTGCTCCTATAGTTGATGATGTTGTTGTCAGTAGAATACCCTTCTCGTTAAGGGGGAGTGTTGAAATTTTGTAACTTCAAAGAATATTCTAACTATATTTTGCTGATGTAACCCATGGGAAAAATTTTATTCCTCCGTCAAAATGTTACTATTGTATTTAGTCATCATAGAGTCATGAGGTATAACCTCCATTGTAAGTTGGGTCAATAATACCCCCTTGAATATAATATAATACTGCTTTGTGTCTTCCTAGGTGAAGTCAGCCCAATAAGTTTGTTGGGGCCGACTTGTTAGGGTAAAAGTCAAGTGACAGAAAGAGTATAAATAGAGGATTTGTGTTCCTCATTAGAACACACACTCACTTGTGTATAGCGCATGGGAGAGAGAGAGAGAGAGATCTGCTGGGAGAAGAAGCACCTATTTGGGGTCTTGTCTTTGTACTTTTGATACATCTGTATAGTGGAAGTTTTGTTTGGTTTTCTTTCCCATGAGGATTTCCCCAGATAAATCTCTGTGTTCTTTTGTGTGGTTTTGCTTGTCTATCTTTCAATGATCCTTTTGCATATGGTTATGATGTTATGATGCTAAATGTTTTTTAATAGAAACTTAAAATAGATTATATTAAATAGGCTGTGCACAGCCATTCAGTACAAAAATCAACAACTTAAATATTCTGATTGTTCTGAAGAAAATACAGCAAAACTTGGCCCTACAGGAGACCTTAACAAGCCGAAGAGAGTTCTATTATTTCGAATAATTACAGACAAAGGATAAATACGAACAAACCGTTGATTAAGTAAAATGCAAAAAACATTTCCTGAGAGGATCATTTTGGTTTTCCTGATTGATCCACAGGCTGGGTTACTAACTCCTCCTCCTTCTTCTGGTTTGCCTCTCCTGGATTTTCTTGGACATAAATTCCCTGTTTCATCTGGACCAACAGCTACAGGTCTTCCTGAATGTAATCTACTTTACCCATAATTTCCTTGAGATTCATCTCATTGTCATCAATCCTTGCATCATGGTTGATGGTCTGATACGAGTGGTAAATAACCTCATCAACAAGTTTTTTGACCTCTTTAGCATCCTCTCTACTATCAAAAATTCCAATAGACACAATTTCATACAAGCGTTGTATGTTAATCCTCAAATCAATAAACCCTTCTTCATTCCTTCTACGGTCCATTTCCAATTAGAGAGACTGACCAGTATAACTATCATGACTATTGTTTAAACTGAGTCTAGATAGATTGCTGAGAACAAAAGCTAAGAGAGATGAAAATCTTCCTATGGAAGGGCCTCCAAACGACTTAAAATCCTGGACTTTTCTAAAAAACACAAAGCGAAAAACCTAACTGAGGTTCCCCCAAAAGAGAATACTGATAAACCAGGAAGAAATCACCTTCAGAAAGGAACTGTCGTTGATGGTTATCGTCGTTCAACAAGCAACTGAGATTCACCGAGCTTGAGTGGGAAGAACGCCCGATTGCAAGGAGAGGATTATGGAGAGTGCTCAAAGAGCCATCCTGGACAAAACTTCCGTTATCCCCACTGTGCACATAATCCACCAAAGTATCAAATGAATCCTAAAAGAATTGCAGCAGAGGAGGGTCAGTTGAAGGGAGAAGCCCTCCACCAAAAACCAAAATGACGAGAGGACGCTCTTCTTCGGAGAGGGAATACATAGACAGAGGAAACAATAAAGAGACAACGAAGGGAGGGAGGCATAAAAAGCTTCGTTGAGAAGCCATCGTAGTCATGAGGAGAAGGGCTAGAGCGTGCGAGTTGCGTAAATAATAAAGCCTGAGGTGAGTGTTAATGAATGCAACGGAGGATGAGAATAAATGGAGGAAAAGTGAAGTTCACTTGTCATTGTGGCATGCCAAACGAGTGCCACTGAAACCCATGCCAATTACCTTTGTGGGTTGGGGCTTGTAGGTGTTTATTAGGTGGGTGATCAATAAGTGGGTGAGGGACATTATAAAGGTTAGGGTATAGGCTTATGGAGAGGAGCAGAGTTGTCAATTAATATGAGACCTTGGGGGAGAGAGGCTCCAACATTATCCAAGGCGTCCGCTTGAGCATTATTTGCTCTGAGAATGTGAAAGAATTCAATGCTGCCGGTGGTGAGAAGCTTAATTCTGTCGAACAGTATTCTACAGTTGATAGTGCTAGAGGAGTAGCCGGTGATCATTTTGAGGATAACTTGGTGTGAGTCTCCAAATATTAACAACCTTGAAATGGCTCTTACATCTATTATATCGAGGCCCTGAAAAAGCGCCATCCACTCAGCCTCGTTATTCATCTTATGGCCCAATCCCCATGCAAAAGCTTTTGTCGTTTGTCCTCTGGGATCAAGGAGGATCCCCCCTGCACCTACCTCCCCGGGTTATGATGCTAAATGTTATTAGATATTCTATAACCATTAAGAACTTAACAAAATGGAGATTTAAGGGTGATGAGACTCAAGGGGCAGAAGACTTAGAAAACAATAAATAACCCCTTGGCCTTGTTCCTTTAAAACGTGACTTTCATAGAGATGATACCTTTAAGAAGAAAAAGGAAGAGTGTGAGCCCAAATACTAAATAGAGTTGAACATTGGTTTTGAATCTTATCCAAAAACCATTATGTTGGGTAAAAATACAACTTTAGAAGAAAGAAGAGAAATTGAGAACTTGGTGAGAGAGTATAGGGATGTGTTTGCTTGGTCATAAATGATGAATTAAAGGCTTATCAAGAAGAGATGTGATCCACCATAATATCCCTATTATGGAAAGTACCAAGCATTTTAGGCAAAAGTTAAGAAGGATCAATCCTAAGTTAACCCCTCTAATTAAGAAAGAGATCGAAAAAATGTTCGAAGAAAAAATCATTGCCCCTAAAAGACACTCAGAGTGGATAGCCAAATTGGTTGTGGTTAGGAACAAAAATAGTGAAATAAGACTCTGTGTTGACTTTAGAAACCTTAACCAACTTTCAGCTAAATATTCTCGGGTTAGTAGGTCACTCCCCAACATGGAAAATTTGTTAGGTCACTTGCGCTAAAATGTTGTCGATGTTAGATGGATTCTCAAGTTATAACCAAGTATTGGTGAAGGAGGAAGATAGACCAAAGATATCTTTACTACTCCTTGGGAAACACTTGAATACCTTAGAATGCCATTTGGATTTATGAACGTTGGGTCTACCTTTCAGGGGCTATTGAGGGTGATGTGTGTAGGAGCATAGGTTTCTTGAGATTATGGAGTTCTTGTGCACTCTCATAGAGTACATGTCCCATAGTTGAAACCAAATGCTAACCCTCTTTCAACAAGGGGTAAATGATGATCAATTGTCCTTAGATGAGGTTTGTGGTTCCACTATAGATCAGTAGTCCCATCCAACAACACCAATTGGTCTAGGGTATTGAAAAGGTACCAAGGATATGTTGTTCACCTTGTGATGCCTTAAGGTGGACAAGGACATTAAAAAAATGGTCCCTAGTATTTTATAAAGAGTGATGTACTTTATTTTTATAAAAGGGGTTTGAGTAATAATAATTAAATTGACTTTATGAGAATTAAGGTGGATGAAATATTTAATGTCACATTAAATATTTAAATAATGAGTTTTAAATTCATTTAATGTGAAAAGTGAGCAATTACTATGGGCCCTAGATCTCCTCTAGTAAATTTTTAATCATATACATTGATTTGATGGAGGTGGTTACTTCAAACAAAACTAGGGAAAAGGAATTCATCCTCATCATTGTGACCAAGAGATTTGGAGAGCAATAGAGAAGAGAAGAGAAGGGTTTGAAAATAAATCGACTCCTTGAGAGAGGGAGAGAGAGAGAGGAAATCTAGCACAAATCTCAAGATTTTGAATGTGGCATTCTTCCCAAGACAAACAAGAGCATTTATTGTAGACCATGTCACCATACAACCATTAATGTTGGGCACTACACAATTCAAGAAGAATTGTTTAAGTACAAGAGAATTTATTGTAGGTCGTACCAGCATTTAATGCAGGTCGTACAACACAATTTCTAAGGTAAGTTGGGCTCAGCTTTCAAGGAAAACTTCAGGCATGAATTTTGAGAAAGTGTATGTTATACCTCCTTTCACACACCTGGGTTATGTGGTAGAAATCTTCAAGCCACTCGGTGTGTCCTTGGGGGAAAGTCTCGAGTCAAGGTTGTCACCTTGTTCTTGACTCCTCCGTTTAGGCTCAACTCCTAAAGAAGCCAAGGGGGGTAGACCCTATTAAGTTACTAAGGCTAAATTACTTAGTAAGGTAATGTTGAACTGAATGAGTTACTTAGGAGTTTGAAATTTAACCATAAACAACCACAGATGACAAGATACAAAATGAGCTCACGAAAGCACAATGCTGAGACACAATATAAATATATAGCAAGAAAATAACCAGTGCCTTATAATGGAGTCAAAAAGAAATAAATATACTTGCATGTGCTTGGAGTGAGTGTTTTGCAATTGCCTCTTGGTACGTTTTAAGTTAATGTGAAAATATGAGTTGATTAAAATTAGGCGAAGGGGTGGACTCCAGATATACCCGAGAGTACTTGGAGTATGTCCAAAACTAAACCTTCACGGCTACTCGCAAGGAATATGTGGGTTGAATGGATTCTCTGGGGCTATTGTTCATAACACACCCGTTAGGGTGTGACAGAGATCGGCACCCCAAGGTCACTTTTCAGAAGTTCCTACTTCCTTTGGGTATTTTGCCACCGTAATGGTTTGATCTAGGTGTTGGATTTTCACCTTATGGTTTGTCAATTTGGGAAAGTGAATCCTAATTATACTAGTAACTCAAATTATTTTGATATAGCTTGACTGATCGGACGAACCGCAGCCAAGTGCAGAGCATACGCACTGGAGTCTTGTCAATTTTAGTAAATTTTGAGATGGATATTCTTTGTTAAAAAGAAAACCCTCCAGGAACCTCTTTCGGTCCAAGTAGACCTCAATCGGGGAATCAAGGAGGGGTTGATTTTATTATGGTTACTGAAACAAATGATGATAGAAAATGAAACATAAAAAGATGAGAAAACCACACTTTTCTAATTAGACTACCACGAACCTTTCTTCACCTTTCGGCTCAAAAGGAGGCTCGTGGGGTAAGTATTAAGTTACTTTTAAAACAATAGAAATGGAATATGGAATTGATTTTATATCAAATTATACTACCCTATATATTAATGCTACTCTAGATTGAAAAATATGAACAAAAAGCAAAAAATGACACGGATGCAAATCCCCCCAGGGGGGATGGGGAATGGGCTCGAAAGAGCCTATTGAAAAATTATTTTTATTACCAGAGGTTACAATATCAGAAAACTGATATGATGCCTCTTGATTCTTATATAGAATGAAATCAAGAGCTTACAAAGTACGAAAATTAAATATTTCAGTCAAAAAGGGAGACCCCTAGGGGGATTCAGAGGCCCAAAAGTCACTTTCGAGCAGCAGATACTCCTTTTTTCTGTTATGCCTGCTAAAAACCAGCAAGCTTATTAGACTGAAAGATGCCCAAAATCACTCTGAAATTACCTTTGGGTCAGCTTACTTTTAACCAAAAAATGCTAAGTAAAAACTAGTTAAAAAAGGTAAGAAAGGAACCAAGGAAAGCAAGCTTTTGTCTTGCATTTTAGGCAGACAATATGATGTGCACTGATTGCTAGATTTATCTTTTATAACAGCAAACAGAAACCTAATGCATGCAAGCTACCAATTTTCTTTAAAATTCCATGCAAAAAGGACGATTTCCCTAAAGCTAGATCTAGAATGCTTATGAAACCTTTTAAGAGCAAGATCTAGACTATGGGCTTTGAGAAGATAGATCTATGTTAAATTTACTTTTAAGATGATAGATCTAAACAATATCAAAGCTATGAACAAAGTAACCAGGTAAAATAGTTGATTTTGAGGGAGGAAGAGGAGGAGAGAAATGCTGGTAGCCTTGAAGATCCACAGTGGAGCTTTCAGGTGGAATGTTGAGGGACTATGCCTTTGGAAGGTTTTGGAGAGAGTGAAGAAGCAAACTAGATCAGCATCCTCTCCAATCTAGGAACCTGCAGCTCAACTGAAATAAAAAAACTTGCTGAAAAACTTGTGAGATCCGATTAGTACATACACAGAGATTCAGAATAACATGCATATAAGTTTATAGAACATGCTGAATCTAGATCTCTAAACATGCATCAAAGGAAAGTGATGGCCAATAAACTTATTGAAAAGCACATTTCCTATCAAGATTATAATAATATTATTATCAATCTTAACAACGGATCTACAAGCAATTAGCAAATCATGAACACAGATACAGGTTACCTCAGTAAAAAAATGGCAATGATCATCCACACATACAATGGCACAACACTGTCTTGCCTCCAAAGCTTCTCTTTATTTCAAATGAACAATAACAACTGTACAATAGCAGCAGCACCTCAATCCCAGTTCTAACTCTTGGAAGAGGAGGCTTATGCTTGGATATATACAAAAACTAGGAGATCCAGCCCAAGGAGATAGACCAAATATGCTGATGGAGAGTCCATCAATGCCTGATATGTGTCTAACTGAGCCAGATATGAGTCTTACTGAGTGCAAATGTCAATCGGGGGGTTGATCTGACTGACAACTCAACTTGTTGATTGAAGCATCCACCAAAACTCATCCAAATGAGCCAAAATGTGTGGAGGAGAGAGGGAGGGTGAAATTCCCCATAAAGGATGTTGAAGATCAACTCTGGATCTAATTGGATCACCTCCTTCAGTCAAGGATTTGTCAGATCCAATCAATCTGGTTCAAATCTAACTGATTTCAATCAAATCGGCTAAGAATCCACTGATCTATGATTCTGGATTTGCTCCATTATTCATCAATTTATTAATTAAAATAATCAATAATTGATTTTTGGGGCTTTCTGACCTGAGTGATGGAAAATCACTCAAAACGAGGAAATAGTGGGTCCATAGGTTTACATGGTGCTCTTAGCTTGAAAATGAGCACCTACATGACTGAAACTGATTATTTGGCCCACTTTTATTACAAAATCATTTTTTCTAATTAAACTATTAAAAAATAGCCTAAGTTTTGGAAAAAATAAATTTTAATAAAAAACACTTAAAAAACTAAAAATTTGAAAAATTGAAAAAACCTAGGGGGACTTAGACATGTTCATATGACTCGACCATGATGTCTAGCATGTTTATACATTGACACATAGACTCTAATAACCTCAATAGGCCTAAATGCTAAGCCAACCACCCCAACTTTGGAGGTATGGAGTGAAAAACTCAGAAATTATCAGTCGTTTATTCAACAACCAATAATAACCAAGGGAATGTTATCTTTGGTGTAGATCTTTTATAGAAACTCACAAGGGAGCACAGCCGCTTGAGGGCCGAGAGCGATCTAGACAGCGTGGAGAGTAGAGGAGATGGGCGTTAGATCCAAGGCGTGACAAGCCCGAGATCAACCTCGAGGCTACATGCAAGCCTCTGTCTAAAGACCATCACTTCGATTGGGCTAATAATTGAATTGTTGGGTTGGTCGGATCTGCTGGATTGCATTGATGGCCCTCCCCTCTGAATCCATGGTTTGAAGCTGGCCCGGAGCAGGTGGGGCAGCAAGATGGTGGAGGAGGAAGGCGGTGAATCATCGTCTAACCGATTGGAAGCCTTCGATAGGCTAATCACCAATCACGCCAAACGATCGGGAAAAAGAGAACTACCGAAGTTCGTCAAAAGAATAGAATATGTGCCAGAGGTAGCCCTCCCCCTGGAGGAAACGATTCAGGTTTCCCTGTCATTAGCAGACTGAGCTCTGATCAGGAAGTTCACAGGGCTATGGCCCTCACCCAAAACCACTGATAGTTGAGTCCAAAGGAACTGGCGACCGCTAATATCCAAAAACGTTGCCTCCTACTCTGTCGGAAGGGGATACTTCCTCTTCAACTTCGAATCTAAAGAAGACAAAGACCTAATCTTCAGGAATGGGCCCTAATTCATGGGGCCACAAGGTATCTACCTCAATGGATGGACGTCGAACTTTGATCCTGAAGCCGATACCCCTAAAGTTGTGCCAGTCTGGGTCAGATTGCCCAACCTACCTATGTGTTGTTGGAACCCCAAATCCCTACATGCTATAGGGAACGCACTAGGAAAATATATTGACATGGCCAGCCCAAAGGACCAATATGCTTGCATCCGCATATGCATGGAGGTCGATCTCAAAGCCATACTGCTAGAAGCAATAAATCTCACGGTGGGGAACTGGTCTCATATCCAAAAACTGGACTATGAACAACTCCCCTTCAAATGTAGAGGATGCCACGAGTACGGGCACTTCATCCGAAACTACCCTAAAACACCGAAAAGCCAGCAGGAGAAGGGGGAAGGATGGCACAGGGTGAATAGATCCATATCTAAAAATCAAGCCGGAGGAGGCCCTAAGAAAGGTGAGGGGAGGGGAGCTAGTCCACCCGAAAAACCCCAAGAGCCTTCAAGGTCTACAGAATCAGCAGAAGCAAGGGATGAACCTACTGAAACAGAAGACAGATCTAGTCATGAAAAAAGCAAAGAACCGAAAACAGTCATCTCATACCAAGGGAGAGACAATGAGGAAGAAACAGCAGAAACTAAAGTAGGAGAAAGTCAGGGAAAATCTGATGAAGAACCGGACTCGGAAGAGGAGGACGAGGAAGAAGGGGAAATTGAAATAACAACTCCAAGAATGACCAAAACAAAAGGAAGGAAATCTAGAAAAGAAATACATGATCAAGCAGCATACAAGGATAAGCTGCAAGGATCCCAGCTAACCTTGGAAAAGCTGCTGAAACCCAAGAAACACCCGTCAGCATGGGCATGCCCCGAAAGGGATGCCCATGGCCTCCAAAAGTAAGTAATGAAGGTAATTTCCTGGAACTACAGAGGGCTCGGTAGCAAAGGCAAGGAAGAAGCTATGCTAGATCTAATCTCCCTTCATCAACCGGACATCCTGTTGATCCAGGAAACCAAGCTGGAGGAGATTGCATTCCTCCAAACTAGTAAAAAATTTTGGAAAAAAAAAGGCACTGCTGCTTTAAGCTCTAGGGGAGCATCCGGGGGTATAGGAACTCTATGGGATGACAGAAAATATGAAGCTATGGTCATCAAAAATAGTACCCACTGGATCCTCACCACGCTGAGACATAAAGACAACGATTCTCTGGTAAGTATATTCAACATATATGCACCTACCTCTTATGGCGAAAAAATAAATTGTTGGACTCTTCTCTGTGAAGAACGAAGTAATCTATAGGGTAATGTCATTCTGGCCGGGGACATGAATCTCACCCTCAATCAGAATGAAAAAAGAGGGGGATATAGATCCAGATACCCCATCATAGACATAGTGGAAGATACCATCATGACCTGGAATATCATTGACATCAAGCCCACTACAGGGAAATATACCTGGAACAATAGGAGGTTTGGTCCTGGGCACATTGCGGCCAGACTCGATCGATTCCTGGTTCAGGATAATGTCCTCCTGCTAGGCCTGATTATATCATCCAAAATCCTTCCCTTCAGAGGCTCTGATCATAAGCCCATCCTTTTGGAAATGGTGCAAGAAAAAAATCTGGGCCCTATACCATTCAGATTTAACCCAATGTGGGCCAAGCATGATGAATACTCAAAAATCATAGTAGATTCATGGGCCCATCCGGTTACAGGCTCCCCCTTCTTTGTCTAGGAGGAGAAGCTAAGGAGGCTCAAGAAAACACTGAAGAGCTGGGCCAAGACGCTTCCAAATCCAAATAATGCCAAGCTCCAAGCTGCCCACGCGTTGGATTCACACCAGGCCGATATGGAGGAAAAACCTGTGACCATTACTGACATTCAAAAGGAGACAACCCTACAATTGAACCTTCACGCGGCCTGTAGGAAAGAGGCTGAATGGTGGCGCCTCAAATCCAGATGTAAATGGCTGAAGGATGGTGATAGAAACTCAATCTTCTTCCACAAGTTGACTGAGGTCAGAAAAAGCCAGAACAGCGTCCTTGAGATTCAGGTCAATGACAGGGTAATTAGCCAATTTGATGAAATTAAGACTGAAGCCACCAACTACTTCAGCGAGTTGTTCACCAATCATCCTACTCCTTGCGACGCCGAGCTTCTGAACCTAGTCCCCAGTACAATTAAGAGCAATGACAATGATCAACTGAACATAATCATCATGCTAGATGAGCTCAAAGAAACCGTCGCTATCATGGAGGAGGACAAAGCCCCCGGACCAGACAGGTATAATGTGAATTTCATATCAATCTGTTGGGATATTGTCAAAAAAGATTTACTAAAAATTGTCAGAAAGTCTCAAAATTATAGCAAGATCGAAGGAAGTACGAATTCAGCCTTCTTAGCCCTCATCCCTAAGGAGAAAGAAGCTAATACCTATGACAGGTTCCGGCCAATATCCCTGTGTAACATAGGATACAAAATCATCACTAAGATCATGGCCACCAGATTAAAGCATATTCTGCCAGTCATTATCCCGGAGAATCAAGGTGGATTCATTAAAGGAAGGAAGATTTGGGATAACATCATCTTAGTGCAAGAAGCCATCCACTCTAGCCTGAAGAATGGAGACAAAGGAATGGTGGTGAAACTAGATCTGGCAAATGCTTTTGACAGAGTTAGTCATCCATTCCTCCTCCAAGTAATGCTAAGATTCGGATTTGCTCCCAAATTTGTCTCCTGGGTCAAGGCCTGCATCAGCAATCCATGGATTACCCCCCTCATTAAAGGAAAAGCTGCCCCATTTTTTCGAGCTACGAGAGGATTGAGGCAAGGATTCCCGCTCTCACCTCTACTCTACACCATTCAGGCCTCGGTACTCAGTTTCCAATCGGAAAATGCCAGACAAGAGCAGGAGCTTCCAGGCATAAGGCTGGCCAGAGGAACCAAAGATATTAACCACTCACAGTTTGCCGATGATACCGTCTTAATGGGAGGTGCCAGCCAGATTATAGCTCGTCAATTCAAGACTGAACTAAACCATTACTCCCAGGCCTCTAGAAGTAAAATCAATCTCAGGAAGAGTCAGATCTTCGGATGGAACATTAACCCGAGGGAAATGTTAGATATATATCGAACTCTTAATATGAATGGAGCTATAATTTGGGACTCCTTCAATTACCTAGGGGTGCCTATTGTCAAAAAAAAATCCAAGTCCTCGGATTGGAACCCCATAGTGGAAAAAATAAAAAGGAAAATATCAGGTTGGGGGACTGCATGGCTGAATCTGGCTGGGAAGGTTGTATTAGTTAAAGCTGTCTTGAACAGCTACTTGCTCTACCAATGCTCCCTACTCCTTGCTCCTGTCAAAATCATAAATCAAATTGAGGGATGATTGAAATCCTTTCTCTGGAATGGTGGGAACAATGGAGGAGGAAAAAATTATGCTCTGGTAAGATGGAAAACCATTAAGCTGCCAAGAAATGAGGGAGGACTTCAAATCAGGGACCTCAAACTTCAAAACTTGGCCATCGGGGCCAAATTACTTTGGAATATTCTTGATTCAAAGCCAACCTGGTGTAGTTGGGTTCTTAAAAACAAATACTTCCCAGGAACAAGGCTCAGATGCCTGGAAGGAGAGCATGTGAAAACAAAGGGGTCCCCCATCTTCAATCTCTGTAAAAAAATGCTGCCTCAATTTATTGAAAAATTCCACTAGATACTGGGTAATGGGAAAGCCATAAAACTCTGGCAGGATTCGATCCTTGGAAAATTCCCTCCACGTCTACCACGTCTACAGTCATGGATGGAGGCGAGAGGTCTGTACACGCTTTGGAGTATTTCCGAGTGGGAGGTGATTTACCCACATCGTTGGATAGCGTGGGCATTGTCGGACTGCCCAGCAGTGATGGAGAATGAAAAACAGAAGCTGATCTCCCATATGGCTGGGATTGCACCGATCTCCATTAACCTGAAGGATAGGCGTGGATGGGGCAAAAGAACAGGCATCTACACGACCGCTGAAGGGTACATTGTGTATGCTGCAAATTATAACGTGCCAGCGAACCCTGCGATATGGAACAATAACTAGAACAATAGAACGCTGCCCAAAATTGAGGTGTTCATTTGGACATTAATTCATCAAATATTGTTAATTGGAGAGAACCTGGAGAAAAGGGGGATAGCATGCCCATTCCGCTGCCCTCTCTGTGCTATAAATTCAGAATCTATTTCTCATCTTTTTTTTCAAATGCCCATATACCATTTCAATCTGGAAGGACGTAATGCAGAACAGAGGAGATGGGCTTCAATGGAATGGAAGTAATCGGGATTTCTTCATCAATTGGGAAAACATGTACAAGGGCGAGCTGGCTAAGAAGAATGGTTTGAGAGCCTGCTGGCTGAAACTATCTAAAATTGTCTGCTGGTGCATCTGGATAGAAAGAAATCAGAGAATATTTCAGAATAAGAATCAACCAGTGTGGAAGTTAAGTGTTAAAATCAATGCTCTACTTGGTGAGGTGGTAAGAAGTACCACAATACTGTACAACAAAGCCAAGTTGACAGAAAAAGAAAAAAAATGGATGCAAAGTCTCAATATTCAGGAAACTAATAGTATAGATCTCAACAATTTGGAGGAATGGGAAATCCAAATGGATAAATCTCAGTTCGAGAATTGGTTAAGAGAATGGAAGATTTTCAAATTGTTCTTTGATGGAGCTTCAAAAGGGAATCCGAGAAAAGTGGGAGGAGGTGGAGTTGTCATAAATCCCAGAGGGAAAGTTGAAATTGAATACTCCTGGAGCATCGGACATGACTCTAATAATATGGCAGAATCATATGGGCTCTGGCAAGGCCTCAAGCAGGTACAAAAAGTAGGAGCGGAAGAAGTTGCGGTTATCAGAGAATCTAGGCTAATTATCCAAGCAATGAGCGGGGGAAGAAGGGGAAAAAGTGAGCGGATGGAAAGATTGTTAAAAAGAATTAGATATATGGCTAAAAGGTTCAGGAAGATTGAATTCTTTCACGTTCTTAGGGAGCTTAATATGAGGGCAGATAGAGCAGCTAACAAATTCATAGATATAGGGTGCTATGAACTCAAGGTTAATTTGAAGATAAGCCTGGAAATCCCTCCATAATTTACCTTCTGACTAAGGATGGGGAAATTTAGCGGATCTCTGTACTCTAAATCAGTGTCTTTCAGCTGAGTCACTCATATTAATATAACCGTTTTTGTTAAAAAATAATAATAACCAAGGGAAAAAACACCCTAGGCTGATCGAATTAACAAATAAAGTCTAAGAGACCGAGTCTTTTACAGACACTATCATGCTAGAACATTTATTACAATTCCCCCATGGGGTATGAACATGTGATATNGGTTCTCTGAAGTCCGAACAAGTTATCCTTATCCAGTTCACAGGCTCACTTGATAAAAAACCACTAAGTACAACTTAGGTGGTAACAGTGTACAGCATTTAATGTCGTCTATTAAACAATTTGTATAGGCAATAAATAGGCACAGTTTCCAAGGCAATGATTAGGCTTTGAATTTGAGGTGCGTACAACCACGCGTGTGAGGTCATACAACACAAATTTCAAGGAATCCGTACAACAAGATGTTAGAGAGATTTTGTCACAAATTTCAAGGAAGAAAGGGAGAGAAGTACTGTTGTTCTATTTTGTAATTTTTTCCTAAAGAAATAAAAGTTTCCCTCTTTGAACAGGTTTTCCCTTCGAGGGGATTTACCCTGGACCAATATTGTCAAACATCACTGAGAATTTTATGTGTGTGGTTATCATAAAATTTCTAAGTTTGAATGTGTGGTTGTCATAAAATTTATAAGTTTGAATGGGTGGTTGTCATAAATTTATGAGTTGTTAAGTTGGAAAATTTCCATCAGTCTCAAGGAAAAGTCATTTTTCATGTTTGTAATGTGATTTTACATATATGGGGTTTGCGCATTAAACTTCACATGAAAAACCAAACTTGAAACCGGGTTGGGAATGCAAAATTTTCATGGTATCAAAGCTGAAGTAAAGGGTTGAAACAAAACTCAGAGTGAAATTTCAGACTTGGTTAATAAGGAAAAACAAGTGTTTTTCTGAAGAATACAGGTTCTTGAACTGATTGGAGGTTATGGCTACCGAACTTAGGATAGAAGCCAATCAGGATGGGGCAGTTAATTTCAGCCCGTAAAAGGCTAGAATAGTGTTGATACTACAAGAGAATGAACTATGGGAGATAGTTAACAGTACCACTGCTAATCTGGTCATAGTTCCTATAGTTGTTGTTAATAAGGTTTTGTTTGACAAGAAAGATATAAAAGCAAAAAGAATCATTCTTGATGCCATAAAAGATCATGTGATTCCACATATCTCAAATAACTGAAGAAGAACCTTGTTTCAGTTTCCATTATTGAGGACATGGGATTTGGGGTATATGTCCTAGGTGGGAAAGCGCATGTCTTTCCCAATGCAGCAAGACCATCTGCTTCATATGCCAATGGAGTTACATGCAGGAAACTGTGCAAGCTTCTCTTCCAGTCTCATCTGCATTGGCGCACACTAGCAATAGCAGTGAGTTGTGTGAGTTGTGGCACAAGAGGATCACCCATCTCCATCATTCAACTTTGAGGTTGTTGAGGGATATGACTAAAGGTTTACCAGAGTTCAGCACAAAGCAGAGTGGTGTGTAGAGGTTGTGCTTTGGGAAAGTACACAAAGGCTACTTTTGCGAGCAGTGATAGCAGATCCGAGGGAGTGCTTGACTTGATACATTCATATATGTGTGGTCCTCTGTCATCTGCCTCTTTGACAAGATTGAGTACTATGTCCCTTTCATTGATGACTATTTCAGGAAGACCTAGATCTACTTCTTGAGGAGCAAGAAGTCAGAAGAGTTTTGAATAGGTTCCAAGAGTTCAAAGCTCTTATGGAGAACCAAACAAAGAGGAGGATTCGAGTACTCATATCAGACAATGGGGGTGAGTATACCTCCAAGGAGTTTGATGAGTATTGTAGACAAGAGGGGATAAAGAGGCAGCTTACAATTCCTTATACTCCACAGCAGAATGGAGTCATTGAAAGAAAGAACCGAGCGATAGTGGGAGCAGCGAGACCCATGTAGCATGATCAAAGTCTTCCTTTCTTTCTATGGGATGAGGCCTGTAGCACTGTTGTTTTTGTATAGAACAGGAGTCCATGCCATGCGTTGGGGTGTAAAACTCCTAAGTAGATGTTCACCAAGAAGAAGCCTGAGATAGGCCAGTTTCCCATATTTAGATACCTTACATAAACACATGTCCCTTTCGAGAAGAGGACAAAGTTGGAGTCTACTACAGAAAAAAGGCATCTTTGTTGGCTATGATGAGACTTCCGCATATACCTTCCTGCACATAGGAAAGTTGTAGTGGGAGGTCAGATTTGAGGAGGAGTGGGCCTTTAGAAAGTCTCGAGAGTTTGAGATGGAGGAGTAGTAGGTTACTACTCCACAAGTGACAGCATCTTAGAGTACAGGGTCATAGGTCTCAAAATTTGACTAGTCCAAAAGTGTCAAGATCATCATGTTCATGGACTCGGTATACAGGGACTTCTGGTATAGGGACAGATTCTTAGATTAAAGGTTCATAGGTTTCACCTTCACGTGATTCAATATCACTTGGTTCATGTTCAGGTTCAGGTTCAGCGGGCATAGGATCTCAAACCTCTAGTACTTCTTTAGGGAGACAGTCGTCAGATGAGGATGTTCATGAGGGCCTTCCATAGGAAGCTACTTCCAGGAACAGAAAGTCAAGTTGGCTTAAGGGCCTCACTAGATGTCCCCATCGGGTTAGCTGGGGTAGGGGAACCACAATATAAAAAATAATTCCTCTACATTTAAATTCAATCCAAAATTAGACGGACTTTTCTTGAAATTAACTTAATGCACTATATTTTCTAGAAAGCAAAGTTGACATGAGTGGTGGAAAATACGCACATACCTGGATGACGACAAAATGACAAATAAGTGACTTCAACTCAACCCGTCTCACTGTCATCTTCGAATGCCATCTCCAAACATGACGAAGAAATAATGAGAAAATCAACCCATGGTAATAAGAAAGATGAGCCCTGTAAGCGAGCAATTAAACGCGAAAATCAACCCATGGTAATAAGAAAGATAATGCCTGTAAGCAAGCAATTAAACACGAACGGGGTTTACCTAGAATGAATGTCTATTAATTCAAATGTGAATGGTTGAAACCATAAGGATTTCCTTTGAAATGTAAATGGTTAAAACCCTTGAGATTTCCTATGAAATTCCATAGCCCTCTTTTAGCTTTCACTCGCCATTCCTGGTCTACGGTCATCTCCGTCGACAAACCCGACTTCTCAAGCTATTCTTTACTATTTCAATGGTGAGAAGGTACTTGCCGAATAGATACCTGGTCTCCTTGATGATCTTCATTCAGTCTTTCCTCACCTCCTATGATTCTCTCTTGCGAATTCCCTGTCGATTCTCCTGTACAGAGAAATAAACCCTCCATTCCCATTCTCGTGTAAACCCCCAAATGCATGTTTCGTCCCCTAGTTGATCCCTTGCCATTTTACCATTATTTTAGGGATATGGACAGAGAAATAAACCCTCCATTCCCATTCTCATGTAAACCCTCAAATTCATGTTTCATCCCCTGGTTGACCCCTTGCCATTCTACCATTATTTTAGGGATATGTGCAGAGTATTGGCAATTAATTATTTTAGGTGTCGAACCTTGGACTTCATTGAGGGTCAAAGGTTCTTTCATCAATTATTCTTTGGCCTTAACTATGCTTTCAGCCTTCAAATATCCTACAACTAAACTCGTCTTCGTCGCGTCTTCCCGTCGGGCAATTAATATTCAACTTGCGTTTTTAAGACTCTGACACGGGTTTTGACTTACCCTCAGGCATCGATCCTCTGTGCACAACTGTAACATTCTGGTAGTCGGCGATCCAGTAGAAAACCATGCTTATCATGCATGCTCGGATCCACCTGATATATCATGCATGTTCATGCCCTCTACGATCCATCTGATAACCATGTTCATGCTCATGCCATCTCCTTGGGTCTCATCCGTCTCAAATTTGAATTTTGAAATGCAATGCCTGCGCTAAGTGACCCAGATTTTGATCACCCCTCTCTTCACGTGATTGACACCCTTTTCATTCACCTTCTCTTCGCTCGACTAATGCAGAGAACAGGCAGCAGAAATTCAGTCTTTGAAGAAGGCAACAGTCTCTCGCCTGGTGCTCGCCAGTTCGAGCCATTACTAAGAGAAAATTCTCTTCTCTTTTAACAGAAGATTAAATACCTTCTACACTTCTACTTCAGCTCACGCAATGTTTCTGTTATGTGGAGAGGGTTCATGCAAACTCTCCCTTGGATGGGCCCTCATATGGCTTGGCAGGTGGGAAATGGTGACAATATTTTGCTGGTAATCGACCCGATTGTGGGTTCTCACTCCTCCTTTAATATCCCTAAGGATATGAGATCTTACCTGGAGGATTTGAATATATGCACTCTCTCTCAGGCTCATAACTCTCTTTTAAATGCACAAAGTTATTGGTTTACTGCTGATGATCTTGATCTTGGAGGCACTTACAAATCAACTTGGAACGCATATATTGAGGGGTTATCCGGAGCTAGTATACGCCTCACCGATCGTCCTGATGACCTGGTATGGGTTTGCAATAAAAATCAGGCTCCATTTCTGCCAGGAACGCTTATGATTGCATTGTTAGATCCTCCTTGCTCCAGGCTACAAATCCTGTTGACTCCCATCTATGGAACAAGGCCCTTCCAAATAAAATTTCATGTTGTATCTGGTTAGCTCTCCAAAACAGAATCCTCACTTGGGAGAATTTACAGAAAAGAGGTAAATCGGGCCCAGGTATATGTGCTCTTTGCTGTTCGGATGAGGAGACAATCGAGCACTTATTCTCCATCTGTACAGTTTGGAAAACAGTGGCTGATCAGGTTTGTGATCATTTTAACCTCCCAGCTTGCTCTCAGTGTGTTCCTCTTGGGGATATGTTAAATGGTTGGTTTGGAAATATATCAAGAAACTCACACCTCTTTTTGCTTCCTTTCTATATGATGTGGACAATTTGGAAAGTGCGCACCCAGGCTATTTTTGAGGGGAAATGAAGGAACATCTACAGTATTGTTCAGCAAATCATTACTTCTGTACAAGTTCTCCCTTCTTTCACTATCACTCGAAAAATCAGAAGCAGAAATTTGGGGAAGCCCCCTTGTAAGATTTATCCCTGTGGTTTTATAGATGGTGCTTCAAAATATATGATTGCTGGTGTAGGTTACTGCATATTTTTCAATGACTCCCACTACTTGGAGTTCTCGCTGGGGGTCGGATATGGCACTAACACCAAAGAGGAATTGTTTAGCCTATGGGAACTTCTTCTCTCCTCCCAAATGATGGGAATCCCCCTATCCCATGTATATGGTGATTCTCAAGTAATCATCAATTGGGCGATGGGATCAACTGCTCTCTCCCCACCTGATCTTGTTCATTGGTGTAGGGAGACAAAAAAGATAATTTTTAGCTTTCAGGACTTGTCTTTCACTCACATTTACCGAGAGCACAATCGGATGGCTAACCGTCTCTCTAAAACTGCACTCTCTTTTCCTCAGGGTAAAGGCAGTTTTATGGAATATTTTGAGAACCATTTGGTTTCTCAGGACACTTTTCAGCTCTTCTGAGCATGGTTAAGGGATCTTTTTTATTTCCCTCATATATGTTATCATTGAAAGAGTGATCACTTTTAGAATGCTGTTCAGAGCCCTTTAGCACTCGGTAGATGTGGATGAGAAGAAAGTCCTCTCTTTATGATGAGATAGTTTTCTGATGGGATCATTCTTTACAGCTGTTATGCCTTTTCCCCCGGCAGAACTCTTGTGGGTTGTTTTGGTATGTAACCCGCTTATGGGATGATTGTACTGATGACCTTTGATTCTTCTGAGAATAACAAGGACATGATTTTTTCTTTCTGGAAAAAAAAAAAAAACCAAGTCAACATATATGGTTTGGGCATGCACCATCGAAATAATCCCATAGGTGATTATGGTCAAATATAAGATCTTGGAACTATTTTGTCTTCCTTTGAAGAAATAGAGAAAGTGCTAAAATCTTTAATAACTCGTACCTCTATGGAAAATTTCTTAGATTTGAAGGTCTATGAATTCCTCCATCTAAATACTCCATCATATTATAAAGGGAAGCACATGGTACCTCTTTAACATATTTTGGGTGAACCATTTCTTTAAGTTGTCTTCCATGTTGGGACTAGACCAATATGCTTGGATATTTTATTCTTTCAAGACCTCCTCCAAACTCCAACTGTATATTTACACTAGATACCAAATGAGAAATATATTTGCCACAATTATTGCATAAGATACAAAATCTTGGTCCTTGCCAGCTACATTTCGAGAGGTTATTCGAGGTTACGATCTTACTGATGAGAATCCGACACATTAGAATAATGCATTTTGAAGGATCTTGGACCTTCCATACAGAGTTCCACCACCCAAATCTTGTTATGGACACTTTCTTCCATCAAAGTAAGATATCGTTTTTTCGTAGTAGAGGATCCATTGAAAACACCAAACATCCAAATTAGTTCATACTCCCTCGCGAATTGCTGCATTTTCCTCATTGTTCTCCAAGCTAGAAATCTGTTTTTGGTAATGTCAGTGGATGGGATAATATATCCATGATATGAGGGTTTGTAGAGGTCGTTTCTACCTTAGTAAATCCATTGAACATTTCTTGGAATCATATTGCTCACTTGGGGTGTTTTTCCCCGATTGCCATTTCTGTTTTTGGCTCCAAGGACGTTTTTCCTCAATCCCAAAACTTGTATTTTGTTGTGTGTGCATCCTTTATTTTGGTTTAAACTGGTTTGGAGTGGAATTAGGTCAGAATTAGCTTGAGAAACCTAGTGAAGGAAGGAACGTCATAGAGAGATCAAGAGGGGTTGGTTATTCTCTCTTGCACGCCCTGAAGATCACTAGAAGGGAAGGCATAGCCTAAGGGACTGTGTACCAAAGAAGGGGATGCTTCCTTGTGTTGGGTGTGTAGGTGTTGGGAAATCCAACCCGGATCTTGTGTAGCTTTCCATAGCTTTGCGGTTGAGCTCACTAGCTTAGCAATTCAACCTTTCCACCTCCTTGGCATCCTGATAAACCCAAATGTAGTTTTGGCTTGGTTGAATTTTGATATGTCTTTGGTTGTGTGTGAGCCTGCAATTGTTCTCTTATTCCCTGTGGGAATCATGCCCAGCTCAGGGGTGGCAGTGGTGCTGAGAGATTGGTGAGCCCGTTGGATTATGGTTGGGTGGAACGTTGTAGTGACATAGCTGGCTACATGACAACTCTTTTTCAAGATAAGTATTCTTGTGTGTTTAATCTCTGCAATGTATTTAGTTGATAATTTATCATGAACATGATGAATGTTGCTTGTTTTATGAATTATGAACAAGATCAATGCTTTGAATAAAATGTATTTTCTTCCACTGTAGATTGCATGCATTATGCTTCTGTGTATGTTTTTCTGTTTAATGCAATTTTTTGTTTATGTCCATGGGGCTCGTTTCCCCGCTTAAATGTTAGCAGCAGTGTGGTAGTCGCGTCCTCTCAGACGGGAGGGAGCGTGACATTAGAGGTATTAGTTTATATTAACAACGTTGAGGATGTCCTTCAAAGTTGGTGCCAAAAATGCTTTGTGAAATTCGATAATGTTATAGAGAAATTTATATAAAAATTATTTTCCATTGTATTAATATAATGCTTCAACTAGTTCTTTGGAGCTAATATGAAGAGTTGCTTAAGATGCTAGACATATGTAGAATACCATTTTTTAATCGAACAAAACATTTATTTGTAATAAGAATTGTTAATTTTATTTGAATTATTAATCTTATTTAATTTTTCATAACATATTTTCATATTTTCTTAAAATATATTATATATTAATTAACTATCGTCAATTAAAAGACAATCTATTTCATTTATTTTAAAGATATGATATATACTTATATTATTTATTTTTTAATAATAATAATAATAACAATCTTATTTTAAAAGAATTTTTTTTTAAATGTTTATAAGATTTAAAATATTTTTAATGTACATATTAATTTATAATTTATAAATTTTTGAAAAAAAATAATATATATTTAGTTCTTAAGTTTCTGCAATGAGATAGATTAATGGTAAGGTTTTTTGGAGAATCCGCAGTGGCCATTTCTTGAATGTCGATGTTTCGATTCCAAATCAGGAACCATTACTAGGACAAAAAGTCGACATTCAAGAAATGGCCACTGTGGATTCTCCATAAAACCTTACCATTAATATATATTTAGTTAATGGATTTTTAGATCGAATGAGCATGTGGGCCGTGCACTACTAGCTGATCTAGCTGTCGCCTCCCTCCTCCCTTAGGGTTCTTTGCACGACCTACACCAGGCCGTCGCCCTCATGGCCACGCCTGGGGGAGGGAAACCCCCTCCCTCTGCCCCGATCACTGCTGAAGAGGCCTTCAGGAGATTGTTATTTCCATCTAGGAAGAAGCAAGTGGCACCTACCATCTCGAAGTTCATTAAAAATCTTAAAGTCGTGCCTGAAATCGACCTACCGGTTGAACAGCCCATCAAGATCGCTCTGGCTCTGGCTGAGCAAGGACTGGTCGGCCAGTTCATGGGGCTCTGGCCCTCAACAAAGACCATAGACGACTGGATCCAAAGGAATTGGAGGCCTCAAGTAAAGAACAGTGTCACCTGATACCCAGTCGGTCGGGGGTTCTTCATCTTCAAATTCATAGCCAAGGAGGACCGAGATCTCATCTTTAGAAGCGGACCATACTTCATGGGAACCCAAAGCCTTTACCTGAATCGATGGACTCCCGACTTCGATCCAGAATTTGATGTCCCAAAGGAAGTTCCAGTTTGGGTGAGGCTTCCAAACCTCCCTGTTCATTGCTGGAACATACAAACTCTGGAAAAAGTTGGTAATGCACTGGGTAGATACATTGACAAAGCTGAGAACAAAGGACATTACACATGTGCTAGAATATGTGTAGAAGTAGACCTAGAATCAGGACTACCAGAGGCAGTAAATCTAAAAGTAGGATCGTGGCACCATTACCAAAAGCTGGCTTATGAACAGCTTCCCTTCAAGTGCCGTCTCTGCCATGAGCATGGCCACTTCCAGAGGAATTGCCCCAAAATCCAAGTCCCAGAAGAGGGAGAAGGCTGGCAGAAGGTAAAGAAAGGGAAATTGGCCTCCAAATCCCAGGGAAAAAATACATCAGGGGACATGCAGAAAAATCAGCCGTCAACCTCAAACAAGACGCCCCAGGAAGCCACTAAAGCTGATCCAATTGTCATCCAGGCCACTGAAGACCCTAAGAAAGCAAACGAACCATCTGGAAAAGACCCTGTCTCGGTGAGTATTGAAGAGATCCAGACTGAACATCCTCCAAGTAGCAAAGAGGTAGAATCCCATGCTGTAGATCCATTGGAATCAGGGGAGATCCCCAACGCCGATCCAGTGGAACCATTAATAGCAGGTACATATTCCAAAGAAGCTAACGAGGGACCTTCGTTACTAGAAATGGATCCAGGGGAAGATTCAGATGACGGTGCTTCATCGAGTAGTCTGCATGCAATCCCACTCAAAAACCCAAAAGGGAGAAAATCGAAAAAGAAGAAAAGAGATGAAGCCACATATCTAGTTGTTCTTGAAGGCTCCCAAAAAACTCCGAAGGGCATGATGAATACCGGATCTAAGAATGGAACGACCTCAGCCTCTAAAGGGGCCAACGCCACCTCCCATAGTACCTAATGCGATACATCTCCTGGAACTGTAGAGGATTAGGATCTACTTTAAAAGAAGAAGCACTGAAAGACATGGTTAGAATCTATAAACCTAAGATTCTACTAGTCCAGGAGACAAAGCTGGAGGAATTCTATCTCCTCCAGGTAGGAAAAAAGTTTTGGAAAAAAGGTCCAGGGATTGCCATCAAATCCAGAGGAGCTTCTGGAGGCGTTGCCACCTTTTGGGATTCCACGATATATGATCTTGAAGCTGAAAAACGCACCATGCACTGGGTCTTCACAAAAATCATCCATAAATTCACTGGTCGCACTGTAAGTCTCTTCAACCTATATGTTCCTATTTCAATTTCGGAAAAAAAAAGATTGCTGGAATATGCTTGAAAGTTATCTCAATTCACAGCAGCTAGAGAACATCATTGTAGTAGGGGACTTGAATATTACCCTGGCCCCCAATGAGAAAAAAGGGGGCTCTCCTATTAGAGACCCCTCGAGGGAATGGATCGAGGATATTATCCTTGGTTGGGATCTAATTGATATCAAGCCGGTCAAAGGTAAATTTACTTGGTCCAATAAGAGGATTGGACCTGGACATATAGCAGCTCGGCTAGACAAGTTTCTCATCCATTCCTCTTTCCTCTCCCTTGGACTGCTAGCCTCCTCCAAAATATTGCCTCATTGTACCTCCGATCACAATCCTATTTTGCTGGATCTGGCTCTAGACCAAGACCTTGGCCCCATACCTTTTCGCTTCAACCCTCTTTGGATCCAACAAGAGAATTTTATGCAAGTTGTTTCCACTTCCTAGGGAAACCAAATAAGAGGGTCGCGCTCCTTTATCTGGGAAGAAAAAATAAAAATACTGAAACACGATCTTAAAGTTTGGGTAGAGATAATCACCTCCCCCATTACAAGAAGGAAAAAAGATCAATCAAATCTGGAATCCCACCAAATCCTCATGGAAGCCGGCCCCAACACCGAAAGTCTTCTCAGTAAGGAAGGGGTTCTTCAGAAAGACTTCTTCTTTTCCTGCAGATTAGAGGAGGAGTACTGGAGACAAAATTCCCGAAGTCTTTGGCTCCTAAGCGGGGACAAAAACACCAAGTATTTTCATAAGCAGGCCGGGTCTCGGAAAAACTTTAAAGCAGTCACTGAAATAAATTTTCAAGGAGCTCTTCTGAAGGATTTTGAAGATATTAAATAGGTTTCCATGTCTACATTCAAAGACTTATTCACTACCCCTGTAGAGGCCCAGTTGGACCCCTCCTCTCATCCTTTTTACCTCATTCCGTCCTCATCACTCCCGAAGAAAATAACCTTCTTGTTGCCCCTGTTACCATGAACAAACTTAAATCTGCCCTAGAGCTTATGCAACCTGATAGCGCCCCTAGGCCGGATGGATTTACTGCACGCTTCTTCACTTGCTGCTGGTCAGTTATCAATCAGGACCTTCTAAAAATGATTCTGTACTCCCAAGAGACCAATAAATTGAAGTACTAACTCCTCGTTCCTTGCCTTAATCCCGAAAGAAAAAGGAGCCTCAACTTTCAATCGCTTCAGGCTGATCTCTTTGTGTAATACTGGGTACAAGCTGATAACCAAAATTATAGCCTCCAGGATTAAAAGAATGCTTCCCAGGATAATCCCAGAAAATCAAGGCGGATTCATCAAAGGAAGAAAAATCCTCGACAACATAATTCTTGTCCAAGAAGCAATTCATTCAAGCTTCCTCCGCAAAGAGAAAGGTATGGTCATTAAACTCAATTTAGCTAATGCTTTTGACCGTGTTAGGCATGATTTTCTGTTTGCAGTAATGGGAAAGTTTTGATTCTCAAATTCCTTTATAAGCTGGGTCAAAGGTTGTGTGAGTGGGCCATGGATAGCACCTTTGGTCAATGGTCGTTCAACAAGCTTCTTCAAAGCCTCTAGAGGACTAAGACAGGACTGCCCTCTGTCCCCGATCCTCTATGCAATTCAAGCTTCAGTGATTAGTTTTCAGCTCAATTTCTGTAAGGAAATTCACACCCTCCCAGGCCTGAGGATGGCGAATAATGTTCGGGACATAAACCATGCACAATTTGCAGACAATACCTTGTTGTTGGGAGGAGCAAGTATATATTCCGCTGAACATTTCAGACAAGAGCTGGAACTTTATAAGGAGGTATCCGGAAGAAAAATTAATTTCCAAAAGAGCAGAATCTTCAGCTGGAACTGTTCGGCTAGAGAGCTAAGGGAGATATCCAGAAAGCTAGGAATGGAAGTAGCAATGGATTGGGATGATTTCACTTATCTCAACATTCCCATCTACAAAACTAAGATCAAATCAGCAAAATGGGGGGCCATCCTAGAAAAAATTAAAGGAAAAATTCAAAACTGGAGCACCAACTCGCTCAACCTTGCTAGGAAAACGATTCTTCTCGAATCTGTTTTGAACAGCATGCCTATTTATCAATCATCTATCCTACTAGCCCCTGGAGTGGTAATTCGGAAGATTGAAAGCCTGCTTAAAAAATTCATCTGGGAAGGTGGGAAAGGGAATGAAAAGAAGCTGCACCTCATTAGCTAAGGAGTCTATCTACCCAAAATCTTGCCTTAGGATCTAAATTGCAATGGTAGCTGATAACAGGGAAAGAAATTTGGAGCAAAAGAGTTCTTCACAAAAAATATTTTCAAGGAGCAAGGAAGAGATGTCTTGACACTCATCCACTGAATAGAGCTGGCTCTCCGATCTTTGAAGTTTGTCTCAAAGCCCTGGACCTCTTCAGAAGGAACCTCTTCTGGACTCCCGGAAGTGGGAAAAAAATCAGAGTCTGGGAGGACTCCATTATGGGAGAAACCCCACTGGGGTAGCTTAGGGAAGTGGAAAATATTAAGAGATGTCTTAGAGACAAAGGAGTCACCTCCTTATGGGATCTCTTAGCATGGAATGACAACAATTGGGCTGGCTGGGACTTTGGCGACCTTCCTTCGGACTTAGAATCAGAAGCAAAAGTCCTAACCAATCTCCTTTAAGGAAAATCTCCCCTAAAAGAAGACTCCAGAGATAAACGTGGGTGGGGACACATCTCAGGAAGGTACTCAGCCTCAGAAGGATATAAGTTCTTCAAAGAAATCCCCACTGCTGCACCCAATCCAGCGATCTGGAAATTTCTGTGGACTAAATAATTCATACCCAAAATTGATATGTTCTGCTGGATTTTAGCCCATAAAAGCATCCTCTCCGGAGAAAATCTAAAGAAAAGAGGCATGGAAGGCCCAACCTGCTGCCCTCTCTGCAAAAATGAAGATGAAACCACAGATCACTTAATAGTAGGATATCCTTATTCTAGAGAAGTTTGGAGAGAAGCATTAGCGCTCCCTGATTTTAATCTTCCATGCACTACCCAGGCCCTCTTTACAGATTGGATGCAGATCTCTCCATTTAGCTTATCCAAGAAAGTCCTGCTTCAAACTGCCTGGAGATGGATTCCCAAAGCCATCTGTTAGAAAGTTTGGATAGAGAGGAACAGCCAAATTTTCAGGGAAAAAGAACTTCCTCCCTCTAAAATAGCAATGAAATCCAAAGCAATCTTAGGGGAAGCGCTTGAACATAGTCCCTCCCTGAAAAATACTACTCAACTCCTTCCTGTAGAGTCACAGTGGTTAGACCAGATTGATCCAAAACATAAGCTTCGAAGCTGGCCAACTCACTCCAAGTTTGCAGAATGGGAAATTACGTTGGACGAGCCTGGCTTCATCAACTGGAAAGCATCTTTGAACGAGATCTGCCTCTTCTTCGATGGGGCATCCAAGGGCAATCTGGGCATGGCTGGAGGGGGAGGAATTTTTGTCTCTCCTGTAGGGACAATTGTTAGTAGTTATGCCTGGGAAATTGGCATTGACTCCAACAATACAGCCGAATGTTGTGGGCTATGGCAAGGACTTCGGTTTTCCCACTCCAAAGGACTCACCAAGCTGGTGGTTTTCGGTGACTAAAGATTGCTAATCCAAGCGGTGATAAGGAAGAAGCTGCCCTCTCAACTCAAGTTGGCTTTAATTTTCCAAAAAATACAGCTGCTCATAAAAAGGTCTGTGTCCATTAAATTTTACCATGTATTGCGTGGGTTGAACTCATTGGAAGACGAAGAAGCCAATAAGGGCTCCCTCTTGAGCAGAGGATCCTTACAGATAGATGGAACTACAACCCGATGTGATATCCCCTAAAGGTAGCATCCTTACGATCTGCATTTGGAAAGCTAAATCAATATGTAGTGTACAATGGTACCTTGAGGAATCTCCTACTGACGATCCTAGGAAAAAATCTCTGCACAATTCTCTTGAATCCCAAGGATCTCGTGACCCTTAGCCACGCCGGATATTCTATTTAACCCAAGCGTCGCTAGTCTCTACTTGTATCTTTGCTTTTGATGTTTCGGAGGTGAGTAACCAGTGTTTCGATCATTCTAAGCAGTAGTTCAGCTCTGTTTTTCTACCACTAGATCAATCAAAGAAGTTCGTGACAAGGCTAGCTAAGCAATGGCTTCGACGGGCTCTTCGTCAGAATCTGGATCGTCTGTTGAGGAAAGGCTGGACACATTGGAGCATGCTATGGATAGGATCAAAATACAAGCAGAAAATCAAGACCAGCACCTGCAGGAGACCACGGTGGCTGGAGAAAAGAGCTGGAATAGGCTCAACGAAGACCTCAGAAAGCTTCGAGCAGACCACTCAGCCACTTTGGAGGAAATCAAAGAGGATGTACACACCAGTCTCAAAGATGTCACCAATGTGCATGGGGACTTTGGAAACCGAATTAGTGCGCTAGAACTGGCTGTCAACAAGCTCATCGAAAAATTGGACAAGTGATACTCATAATGCTGGACTCCGAATCTCCTCAAGCCCTATCTCCTTCCACTCTTGCTCTTC
>LPNX010289222.1:122074-144581 GCA_001517045.1 Pseudotsuga menziesii
TAAATAAACTACTATTTTTATTAAATTAAATTAGAATATTTTACCAAATCACAAAATTTATTTTATTTATTTTTAAAATATAAATTTATTTTTTAATATTTTTTAAATTCAAAATTTTAAAATATAAATTTAATTTCTGGTTTTTTCATATTTTTTAATTAGTTATGAATATAGTTTATGTCTTGTCATCGTAGTTCCTATAAGGCAAATTTCTATTTCGGTAGAGATCATGTCTTGTTGGTCATAGTTCATGTTAGACAGAGTTTCATGAGCAGAGTTCATGTCGGGTAGATTCCATATCTAGGCAAAGTTCTTATTGGGGTATATTTCCTTTAAGGAATAGTTCCTATCATGAAGAGTTTTTGTCGGGGCAGAGTTCGTGTCAAGGCATAGTTCCTGCTAAACAAAGTTCCATCCAAGGCAGAGTTCTTGCCTTGTTGGTCGTAGTCCCTATAAGGAAACATTATATTTGATAAATTCCATATCGGACATAGTTCCAATTAGGGAAAAGTCCCTGCTGTTGCAAAGTTCTTGTTAGGAATAGTTCCTTCTTTATTGGGCATAGTTCCTGTAAGGAAAATTTATATTCGGTTATATTCCATATTAGGGCAAAGTTCCTTTCAGGGAAGAGTTCCTACCAGGTATATTTCCAGTCGAGCAGAGTTCCTGTTCAGGAAAATTTCCTATCGAGCAAAGTTCCTATCAAAGTAGTGTTCCTGCCGTGCAGAGTTCTAGTCGAGTAGAGTTCCTGTCGAGGAAAAGTTCCTATCAATAAGAGAGGCAAAGTTCTTATCGTATAGAGAGACAAATTTCTTGTCATAACAGAGTTCCTGTCGAGAGTTGGAACTTTCCCTAACTATGAATGACAAGGTAGGAATTTTGACCCAATAGGAACTCTGCCTCGATATGGACTCTACTCGACAGGAACTCTGCCTCAACCAGAACTTTGCCTCTCTACCCAACAGGAATTTTGCCTGATTGAAACTCTGCTTGAAATAAATCTAACGCGATAGGAACTCTGTTTTGGCAGGAACTCTTCCTTGACAAGAACTTTGTTTCTAAATCCGACAGGATCTTTACCTCTCTACTCAACAGGAACTATGCCCGAAAGGAACTATGTCCGACTGTAACTCTACCCAATAGGAACTTTGTCCGACTATAACTCTACCTAATAGGAACTTTTCCTTGATAAGAGCTCTTCTTGACTAGAACTTTGCCCTATAGGAACACTTCCCTGAAAGGAACTCTGTCCCAATATGGACTAGAGTCAAATAGAACTTTTCCTTATAGAACTACGAGCAAGAGGGTAGGAACATCATCTGACAAGAACTTTTCCTCAATAGGGACACTTCGCGACAGGAACTCTACCTGAATATGGAATCTATCGAATATAACTTTGCCTTATAGGAACTACGACCAACAAGGCAAGAAATTTGCCCCCACAGGAGCTCAGCCATAACAAGAACCATGCCCTAATAAAATCTCTTCCAGGTAGGAACTATGCCTGACAAGAAATCTACCTCGATAAGAACTCTACCTTAATATGGACTCTACCTAATAGGAACTTAGTCAGACATGAACTCTACCCAACAAGAACTCTACTCGACTGGACCTATGTTTGATAGGAACTACAACCAACAAAACCTGAACTCTAGTGAAATATTACTTTTCCTTATTAGAACTATGACGAGAAAACATGAACCCTATCCATAACTAATTAAAAATGCTAAAAATTAAATTTATATTTTAAAAATATAAATTAAAAATATTAAAAATTAAATATATATATTAAAAATAAATCAAATCGTTTTAATATCAACATAATTTAAAATGTTCTCATTTGGTAAAATATTATAATTTAAGTTATTTACTACTACTAATAATAATAGTTTATTTCAGTTAAATTGAAGATATTTGAAATTTGGAAATTTTATTACATTTTCTATTTTTAATTTTATTTTTAAAATATATCGTATTGAAAATTATAACACTGAAAACATATATCAAATTATTTTTGGAAAATATTAAATATATATATCTTTTAAAATATATATTAATTTATATATATTTTTTCAAAAATATATAAATTATAAATTAATATGTACATTAAAAATATTATAAATTTTATAAATATTTTTGAAAATTTTACATTAGGGTTAGATTTTTAGATTAATTTAGTATGTGTCTTACCTTTAAAATAAATGAAATAAATTGTTTTTTAATTGATGATAGTTGATTAATATATAATATATTTTTAGAAGATATTAAAACTTGTTATGGAAAATTAAATAAGACTAATAACAATACAAATGATCAAATGAAATTAACAATTTTTTGAGTCACAAATTTAATATAAATGTTTTGTTCGATTAAAAAATATTATTCTACACAAGTCTAACATCTTAAGCAACTTACACCAAAAAATTACTTGAAGCATTATATTAATACAACAAAAAATAAGTTTTATATAAATTTCTCTACAACATTATCGAATTTCCCAAAGCATCTTCTACAATGGTTTTGAAGGACATCCTCAACGTTGTTACAAACACTAATACCTCTAATAATTGAATAGCTAATTCTTTATATTCTCCCATCCTTCCCTTCACGCACATAGAAACACCTAGTGTCCATAATTCATCCTCTTCACTATTAGCGTCTTTATTACAACACTTGCTTGTGGATGTGGTAGTCCCCAAGGAATCATTTTCAACTACCCCTCCCAATATTTTCTATCAAAGATTGATACCCTTAAAATGTTCCCTCGAAAAATTGAAACAAAGAGGTGAGTCCTGCTATTATGAAACATTAATAATTTTTAATTGTAGGATGACTCTATCAATGGTACATCTTCAACAAGTAGGAAAATATTATGTCCACAAGACCACTCCAAACCACCAATGGGAAGATTTGTATATTTCATCCATGATCATTGGGAAATTTCTTGCTTGGAAGGTGGAAAATGGGAAGAGTATCAAGGTCGATGACTGTTGGGTGTTATAATGTCTTAATTAACTCACCAAATATTCAAGTATCGACCGAAGTTGGTAAACTTAGAGTTGACACAAAATATATGCAAAAAATAGAGGGTTCCTAGGGTGTCATGGAAATATTTTAACAAAGAAAAGATCGAAAGATCTTTCAAAATGAAAAACCGAGTCAAACTCCTAGAAATTCAACTATTAAGGTCATTAAACCGGAACAGAGTATTAGACTAGAGTAGTATAAACCTATACTACTCTACTCTATAAACAAATACTGAAAAGTAAAGATATAAACAATATTATTCTAAGAAAGTAAACTTCCTATTACTCAACTATTCCACTTCTTAATCTAAGAATTAGAAAGCTTCATAAACAATTTCAGAAAGTAACTATACAAGGCATTATAATATTGGAAACAAGATTGCAACAACTTGATATACTTTACGAACTTCAACAACTAAACTATACATGCAACTAACAATTGTACATAATGGTTAAACTAAACTATCTAGTTCTACTCTCCTTGGGGGTTCTGAGGATATGCATTCATTGTGATTGGAACTGGAGAAGGAGTAGTGTCAAAATGGATTTCAAAAGAAGTAAAGAAACTAAATGAGATTAAATCTAACTTAATTTCTACAAATATGTGCAAACTAAGGAATGTCCAATTACAGGTGATGGTAAACATGGAGATTTATTCCATAAGCAAATGACTCTTAACTAAGAAAGATGTTATAAACAACTAATCTATTAAGAAACAAGATTCTTTTTAAGGATTACTTTTATAAATAAACAATTCTTATATGAAACAAATGTAAGGGAAAATCTAACTTATAAATAAGTAAAAAATTCATAAAAGAAGCAAGTAGAAAACTTACTAAGGAAATAGGTAGAAAACTTAATAAAGAAAACTTGATTAAGAAAGCAAGTAGAAAACTTAATAAGAAAGCTTCTCTAAACACAAAGGTAAACTAGACTGGATAGATAATTATCAAATGTTATAACAGTAATAAGTGAGAAGATCAAAAACAAAAGAAACGGAACAGAGCCTAATTCAAAGCATACTGAGGTAAGAAGAGGTGAAGGATAAGGATGGAACTTGATAAATACTTTGAATAGTCTAATCTAAGGTTCCAATGGTAAATATAACCATTACCTAATTACAAAAATGGAACATAATTCAAAATCCAAATAAACAAAATCTTTAAACAAGCTTAAAACAAAATGGGAACATCGAAGGCTGAAGGAAAGACTGGATAACACTCTAAATGGATGGTTTGAATCAAAGGCTGAACAGGTGGTCTGAATGACAATCTATATAGAGAAAACAGTGGAAGGTGTCCTAAATGATCTAATTCTCAGCTGATTTTGTACATATGGAAACAAGATGCATAAAGGGCAGTAAGTAAACTTATTCAGTAATCAAACTAATCAGTGAAAAGACTTATGCTAATTCATGCTTATAAAGGAACTATTGTCTATAAAACAAACCAAGATATAACCAAAATAAATTCATAACAAAACATGAATAATCAGAGCTAAGCTTACTATAAATTGATTATAGGATATAAATCAATTCAGATCTATGTGACTATCGATATAAAATTGAACAACAAACTGTAAAACGACTAGAAAGGAAACTAACAATGCGCGCAACCAATTATGTAATTCTAGAAATGAAACTATATTGACTGCAAAGCAACACTCACAATAAAACACATGCTACAAGAAATAATGAAATAAGTGATTACAAGAAACTCAATTACATAAACAAATTGGAAATGAAACTATGCTAACTGCAAGAAATGAATGACGAAAATACACACGAAAATGGAGACCATTGGTTGTTGAGGGGCGCTCTCTGCAATCAGGGTTGTGCTTCAACCACTCATAGAGATAGGAGCATAAATGAACAACAGAATTATAACTTATATTAAAATTTAGAACAATATTACATAGTTTCTCTCCTAACGTCGACTGATTAACATGTTATCTAACTATGCTCTCACTTGGAGGCAGGTATATATAGCATTTACAAGGATGAGTAGGTCGACCCTTTCAGTGGTCGACCGCTCCTAAAGTAGTCAACCATTATTACAAACAACTGATCATGTGCCAACACACAGTCATTCTCCTGCTCTTTTGCGCAGCGGTTCTACTCACGCGGGTTGTGGCATATTGTTTCTTGCTGACATGGAGCATGAGTTATGGTGTCGAACAAAGAAGGTAGGATGGCGAGCCTTCTAGAGCGAGGATCATCCAGTCATCAGGTGCATGGGAAATGGAGGAACTGAAAACCGTTCTATACTTTAACATCCAAGAATATTCCAATGAACAATGTGCAGTTTGATCGACGGGATGAACGGTGAGTTGGATGTGATCTATGCATATCTAGTGTGGGTGCATGTCCAATATCAGCTCGCGCAAATATTATAACCTGCAAAATAATTTCATATACCAAACAAATTCCCAAATATCATAGAATTGGTTAATAAAATCACAAAATAATAAGAATAAACCAGAATTTGCATAAATCCCAAATGTTTTCGTACCCGAGGCTGAATGACAAGGAATATGTAAAAAATGTGACAAAATAGATGTGAAAAGAGTAATTTATCATTTGAAAATAGTAACAAAATTGGGATCAACATTCCCCCAAACCAAAGAGATGTCAGGTCCCACTAAGAAAAACAAAGATGAGTCAAGAAGAAGGCTGAGCTGCATTAGCAGCTGCCTTTGACTTAGCAGATGAAACAGGGGATTTAAACTTCAATTTCTTGGCCTGAGATTTTAAAATAGCACACCTCTCATGTCGAGAGTTATACAACAAATTAATAGCCTTGTTGAGGTCTTCAACGGACTTAATTTGCAAACGCAAATCCTTATTCTCTTCTCGAAGGTCCACGATTAACTTGACGTACTCTTCATTCCGACGCGTTGTCTGTGCCAATTCTTGAGTCAATTGGCATACCGTTGGGCGATTAGGAGTGAATGGTTATGTACGTTGCTTGGGGTCTGGAGGTGAACTCAATTCCCTGGATGGTATCTCGAGGTCAACAGAGGGAACTTTTCTTTCAGGACTCATGCCTTGAGCAGGTGTAGGGACAGTCTCACAAGCAACATCTTTGAGCAATTCAGCTGAGACACTAGCCAATGTGAATAGGGGTGAGTCTGGGTCAGATTTATCTACCTCGACCATGTTTTCTGGATGGTCAGTCTGAATATCAGGCTAAACCGTGGTCTGGACGATGGGTCGAACAATGGACTGGGTAAACTTCACCTTCTGATCCCTGGTACAAATTCATGGAAAAGGTAAAAACTCAGTAGACACAGGATTAACAGGGGTAGAATAAGCAGATGGACTGGCCTCTGATGTATCTTCATCGATGTGCACGATGTTGGGGCTTTTCTTCTCTACGGATGGGGTTTGAATGGATTCACAATTACGGAGATGCCTAGGGCATTTTCGAATATTGAGGTGAGGGTTTAGAACTTTGAATGCAAAAGTATCCCAAGTCTAATTCCTTGTTTTGAGCTGATCCAAGATCAGGAGCTTGATCAGGCTATGGTGATACAAACTGCCCCTACGATTAACGGTATTCTTCCTAACTTTTCCTGACATTTTCTCCAAGCTCTTTAGGAAATAAAATGGAAAATTGAGAAAGTGACGATTAACAAAATGCGCCAGTAAACGAAGATGGCAAGATTTGAATACACTGAACTTACCCTCGCATGTGATAAGGTGGATGATGACGAACAAAGGGTTAAGGTATCCAGGCTTAATCCATTCTCGATGGAATCCTTTCACACCTGCAACATGCTGGTATTCTGGATTGAGAGCAAAGTTGTGGGATGACCGAGGGAGAAACCGGTGTTTATGCCAGTGAATTCCTTCTCTTGGGAGCTTAGTAGCGACGACAATAGTCTCCTCGGTTACCTATAAAATGAGATGACCAACCCTGGCCAACTTACCATCAAAAACCATCACAAAAAGTAGCAAAATTTCTTCATCATACCCCTGTAACAGGTGAAGAAATGGGTTCCACCCAGCCCGGAAGAAAATCTCCCTACATTCTCAAAACTCCAGCATCTGGAATAGATCCTGATAATTTTTGGGCTCAAGACGGTTCAACATTGTTTAGACAGAGGCAAGGATTCAAGGATTGTAGAGGGTACAGGAAGATGGTGACTAAAACGTCTTTGCAGGGACAACGGTAAGTGAGGGCAACATAATGGAAAGAAAATCGCAAGAAGGTGAGTTTAAAGCGTGCTCCATACGAGCGATTGAACATTCACAGCAAACACTTGGCATGTTTAGATGAGCGTGCCATCATGGTGAATCTTGAACTGTGTACCGTCAAAGGATGCATGCATTAATGAGTTTGTAAGGTTTTGATTAGTTCAACCATGTCCAAAGTAAAAATTTGGACAGGTTGAACATATTAATCAATACGATTTCATAAACCACATTCACAACCATAATAACTTGAATTAACATGAGGATCGATCACTTGATGGTTTACGCATGGAATTAGATAAGAGGATAAGTGTGATGGTAGTCTAATGATGACTGAAAAGTTCCTAAGGTCATATCACATCCATATGGGGTTTAAACAATATCGTATCATGTCAAAATTGTACAAAATCATAGGTCGAAATCAGTCTTAATAAAGTCATAATGCTCTTATAAGCATGTATATGTGACTTGATAATTATGGGTATAGCTTAGCTAACTTAACATTTTGCCCAAAAATAGAATTAAACTAACACCATAACACACTTAACCATTAGTGCTATAATATCACAGTTTTTCTTCAGATCATCATTTGGCATTCCATTCGGACCAACATTCGACCCTTCATATGGTCCTTCATAAGATCCTTCATATGGATTTTCTGTAAAAAAATATGCTTCACTGGATCGGGTTGCTGGTAATCATGTAGTGAATTTTTGTAGGCTTCCAACCCACAAGAGGATTATATGGAACAACTCTATTAAATCTTCAATTGTGTTCTTCCTTATTCATCCAAGATTAGGACCAGGTCCTGCTACTTGCATCATCCTGAAAACACTTGTCATTTGTCAGAGATAAATAAACCTTTTATGAATAGTTAGAAAAATAAAGACAGTATAATATTCCTCCCCCAAACCAAAAATATGGCATGTCCTCAAGCCATGCGAGAAAATTAAGTAATTGCAAAATATTTTAATACTGAGTTCTATCATGTTGTTATTATTTTGCAAGAAAAAGAAAGACTAACGAATAAACAAAAACGATTCAGATATGTACATTTATCAGAAAAATAACAGTGCTTAGGAAAACCAAATGCATAATGATAGTATAACTCAAAAAATGCCATAGGAAAAGCTAGTCATCCATACCTCATTGTAAGGATTTCTTGTCATATCAAGAATATTTTGATTTTACCCTATGGAGTTTGTGAGATTTTATAGCTATGGATCCCATTTCTAGGATAATAATATCCTAGGTATTGGTTGAATTAGATGGTTGGATCCAAGCCCAACTTACAACCATTCCCTCATAACATCACAAACAATAGGCCTAAACATGTATTTATATATTCTATTGTTTTTTGTTACCATTTTTTACGAACCATGTGTATATTGGTGCATTAACCAAATATTTTTTACTTGATATTGCCCCGCTGCCAGCAGGCCTATTCAGCACCCCAACGGGTTTATCTTGGTACCATGCAAGCATAGCCCCGCTGCCAGCAGGCCCGTTCAGTACCTCGACGGGTTTACTTGCATTTAACGAGCTCCTTCGTTTTAAGATGTTCCTTTGCGTTGACCCATTTCCAGCAGGCCTGTTTAGTACCCCGACAATTTTTCCTCGTATAATGATTTTAAATATATGGAAGCGAATTGGTACTAGAGCGTGTTAAGCCTACTAAACACATAATTCAACTTTATAGAGAAAACCTTATAAGTAACTTTTATAATGGAAAAAACCGTAGGTCATGTCAAAGGAGAATAAATTAAATTTATCCCTTGACCTCTCAGTCTATTTCCTTCATGAAAGATCAATAATGTTCCCCACAAGCAGAAATTCCACTTACTCTCGGGTTACCACAAAAATGCTTAAGAGACAAGTTTTTGAGAATATGAAGAGCATGATGATTAAAGTAGGTATTTCAAGCAACTGTTCCAATAAATTAGAAATGTACAGGTCTGAATCAAAATACCATATATAAAATCATAACGAATCATAGAGAAAATGATATACAGAGAATTTTTTAATTTTCACTATAAACTTTCTATTTTCGAAAGTACCCAAAAAGAGTTAAGATACATTATGAGTCTTTAGTGCACTTCCCTTTTCAGATAATACTCATGAGCTGCTTATAGAGATAAATTATTTGTAATTAACTGTAAAATCACTTGTTATATGATTCATATTTATTTATAACAAAATCTTCTATAAAATTCATAAAAATGAGAAAAAGGAAAAGAGTCTTCCTGTTTTAACTGACAAGACTGCAACAGGTGATCATGGGAATGAATCCTCTATATAAATGTAGTTAATTTGTTAGAAATGACTCTTATTTATTTGGGAGAACACAAACATATTTACATTTATACAAGTAATGACAACCCATAATAACTTTAAGGATCAGGAGGAGGAGGAGAAATTTCCACTTCAACCAATTCTATCTCCTTCTGTTGCAAGACATTTTTTACGAAATCCTGTTTAGATATTGGTTGGTGGTAAAGTATAAGTCTGTGTCCATTTACTACAAAGGTAATTTGTGAACCATCAATTGTCTTAATTTCTATTGACCCATTATCGAAAGTTGTAACTACTTCATACGGGCCCATCCAATGGGTAGTTAATTTTCCTTTAAAATTTTTGTACCTTGAGTTGAATAGTCATTCCCAATCCCCAGTATTAAATTGCTTTTGCTTAATAAATTTATAATTCCATTTATTTCATTGATTCTATATTAACATTGTTCTTTGGAGTGCATCCTGTCTAATTTCATCTAACTCATTAATCTATAAAACTCATTGTTTCTGTGCCTCGTCCAAATCCATACCTAACTGTGTGGCCATGCGAAAGGTATTAAATTGGAACTCGATAGGTAAAAGGACTTGCTTTCCATATACTATCTCATAAGGGGTATGCCCAATAGTGTTTCTCCATGTTATCCTATAGGCCCACAAGGCCTCTAGGAGTCTATCTGCCCAATCCTTATGATGTAGCTGAATAGTTTTAGTCAAGATAGCTTCCAATACCTTATTGGTTGATTCCATCTGGCCATTGGCTTGTGGATGGTAAGGTGAGTATTTGCAATGTCGTATACTATATTTCATGGTGAGCTCTTTCGTTAATTTAGAGGTGAATTGCGATCCTTGGTCAGTGACGATTTCTCTTGGCACCCCAAATCGAGTGAATATTTCTTCATATATAAATTATACCACAGATTTCTCTGTGGCCCTAAACAAAGCTTTAACTTCTACCCATTTGGTAACGTAGTCTGTTCAAACTAGGATATATTTCTTCTTACAGGACATGGGAGAAATTGGTCCTACAAAATCAAGAGCTCACTTCTCAAAAGGTTCAATCATGACCTGAGGCTGTAAAGGCATCTCGTTAGATGACGTAGTTCTACCCATTATTTGGAAACTATCACATCCTTTAACATATATAGAAACATCCTTAAAAATACTTGGCCAGTAATAACCAGAATGCAATACTTTGTATGTCATCCGATTGTCAGAAAAGTGTCCCCTACATGGCCCATCATGGCATGCACAGAGGATTTCTGTCATCTTGTACTCTCATACACATCGTCTAATAATAATATCTGGAACAGTACGAAGGAGGTCATTATCAACCCAAGAATAGTTAGAGCTCTGGACTATAATGCGGCGTTTCTCGTGTGGGGACAGTTGGTTTGGTAATTTCCCAGTTGCTAAATAATAGGCAATGTCTGCAAACCAAGGGGTTTGAACATACTCAACAAATAAATGTTCATCGGGAAAAGTATCGTCAATAGGTTTAGCACCATAATCATGTTGAATATGAGAGAGGAAATATGCTACCAAATTTTCTCTACCTGGTCGATCGACGATGGTGATATTAAATTCTTGTAATAGAAGAAGCCACCGGGTCACTCTGCCATTGGTAATTGGTTTATTCATCAAAAATATGATGGAAGAATGGTCCGTATGCACAAAAACTTCATATCCTATAATATAATGACGAAATTTATTAATGGCATAAACTGCCACCAAGAATTCTTTTTCAGGGACAGTGTAATTCAGTTTGGCAGGAGTTAAGTTCTTGCTAACAAAGTAAATGGCATAAGATGCTTGGCCCTCTTTTTGGCCAAGGACTCCTCCTATGGTTGTATCAGAAGCATCGGTGGATATATGAAAAGGAAGGGACCAATCAGTACCCCTAAGCATTGGTGCCACTGATAATTTAGCTTTTAAGACTTCAAAAGCACTTTGACAAGATTCAATCCATTGGAATTCTACATCCTTTGTAAGTAGCTTAAACATTGGTGCAACTATTTTAGTGAAATTTTCAATAAAATGACGATAATAGCCTATATGGCCAAGAAATCTCCTTACCTCTTTTTGAGTTTTCAGAGAGGGAAGACCAACAATTACTACTATTTTAGCAGGGTCTACCTTGATTCCTTGGGAAGAAATGTGATGCCCCAAGAATATACCTTCTGTTAATAACATTTTACATTTTTCATGACTACAGGCTAGGTTTGTTTCTTGGCATCGAATAAAGACCTTCTCAAGGTTATCAAGGGCCTCTTGAAATATATTACCATAGGCTTAAAATCATCCATGTATACCTCTACACAGTCATGTTCAATATCAGCAAAAATCCCTAAGACTACTCGATGAAAAGTGGCAGGTGTGTTACATAAGCCAAATGGAAAAACTCTATAGGTGTATGTTCCCCAAGGGCATGTAAAAGTGGTCTTATATTGAGCCTTGGGTTCTATTAAAATTTTATTGTATCCACTATACCCGTCAAGAAAGGAAAAATATTGCTTACCAGACAGAGTATCTAGCACTTGATCAATAAAGGGTAAAAGGAAGTAGTATTTAAGAGTGGCCTTATTCAACTCTCTAAAATCAACACAAATACGCCATTTTCCTGTGACTTTCTTTGGGACTACCACTAGAGGTGACACCAATTTACTGTCAAAAATAGGATAGATGAAACCAACATTGAGAAGTTTTTGTAACTCCTCTTTCAATATATCTTTCAAACAGGGTTCATCCTCCTCTGAGGTTGCCTTATAGGGGATATACTGGCATCCATGTAAATATCATGAATACAAGTGTCAGGGTGTATACATTTCATGTCAGTGTATTCCCATGCAAATTCTCCAAATTAGCTTTTAAGGACCTTAAGCAATTGTTCTTGTTAACTCTCGGTTAACCCTGCATTTATATGTAAAACTTTTCCAGAGATAACCTCACAAGGCATGGTATAAGACCCCATATGCTCTTCAATTGCAAAGACACATGGTGTATTCACGAATGTTGAGAGGGCCATATTTTCCTGAAACTCATCCCCAAAAATTTGATCAAGTTGAGCAAAATACTGAGGAAAATCTATACAAGTTGATGAAGAGACAAACTGGTTTAACACATTCTCAGTAGTCTTCTCCTAAAGTGCCCAGGAGTAGACACTAGGAAAGAAGAGATATTCAATATTTTAATCCCCAAAGGGGAAATCTAACCACCACAAGGTTTCAATTACCGATTGTGCAGGGGTATAAAGCCAATTTTTGTGTGGACAACCCATTAGAAATGGTCATTTCCCCGTCCATACGTCCTATGAAGGCATTGACGATAGCCATCCATGGTATTCCTAGTATAATAGGATGCCCTTTAGAAGGGTCCTTTGATTATACTACCATGAAATCAATAGGATATTCCCATGAGGCTACTGATACAACAATGTCATCTAGAACTCCAGCAGGTTTTACCGTAGTATGGTCTGCTAGTTCCAGAATTGAGGGGGTTGGTCAGAGAAATTGTCCCAACTGTAAAGCTTCTAAGACTGCAGTGGTCATCATATTAATGATAGATCCTAAATAGATAAGTGTATTGTCTATGGCGGTATTATTTACAATAACAGTTACTACTGGGGCCCTCGGATTTGTATATTTTGCAATCCGAGACTAGTTTGTCATACACTCAAACATCTCTCCTATAACATGAATTGTGAGAGGGTCCTGTTGTTTCTTTCATGGGTGTTTAATACATAGTTGCTTTATTACCTTGTTGTAAATTGGTATATCCTTAATAGCCTATAATAGAGGAATTTTTACATAGATATTCTTTAGCTCATTCAAAATGTCGTACTCAGGATGGACTACAGGTTTTTCTATTGCTAATCGTTCTAGAAATGGAGGAATCCTCTGTTCCTAATTGGGTTCTTGCTGTGGATGGGTATGCACTGAAATATTTGGCAGATCCTACAGAATAGTATCATTCATGACTTCATTAGGGTCTTCTACTTCTTCATTTTCCTCACGAATGATGACTGATGACTTGGGTTTGTCATTCATAACTCTTCCATATCGTAATTGTATCTCATGTACAAGTACAGTCGAAATAACGTAGGATGGAAGAGTTTGCAACTCAATGTTGTTAAGATCTTGACTTGGCTTATTATTTGGATTAGGTATCGGTTGTGCAGGTAATAATGTAGGTCGTGGAGGGTTTGTATTTTGGAAGTGATGAGTTTGTTGTGTAATAAGGGGGAATCGAGGCACAAATCCTGGTAATAATGGCTGGGTATTGGCTAAATATTTAGGATAAGGATGAGTAGAGACAGGTGGTGACTGGGGGTAGGACTATCCCCTCCACCCCTGTGGCCAATACCGTTGCTGAGTAAATTGAGGAGGAGGAGGATACTGGGGTGGCCAATGCTTCCAACTTGTAGTGTTCCACTATTGAGGTGGTTGGTATGGTTGGTAATAAGGTGGGGGTTGTGGTGACAAATTATAATAGGGTGGAGGGTCCCTTGGTTGCCAAGGAGGCCTCCTAGATCTTTCACCAACATCCCCACTCTTGTATATGGATTGTAACCCCGGTAACGATGGGAAATTGTCTGTTGGATGCTCTTCTGTACATATATGACATACACAGATGTTATTTAATGGGCATTCCCATTTGGGATGTTTAGTGCTACAAATTGGATAGAAGATGCTCATTGCTGCACACTCCTCTTCTTGTCTTTTCTTAGCTTGTAACACATCTAGCTGGGAACCCATTGCTCCTAAAATATCTGTTTTGAAATTTTCCAACAGGTTTCCTAACTCTATCCTTGTGACTCCTCCTAAAATGGGAGTATTTCCTTTTATATTCCTATTATAAGGTTCTCGAATATTCCTCCCAACTTCCCCCCTACTTCTAGAGTAATTTCTACACATCTCCCCAATTTGTGTGAAAGATTTGTGGGAGACATCGCGAGATGCCATGAGATTTAAGCTTTCTACTAGGTCTTCTAAGATTCACTTAAGGAAGAGTGTTCATACCCCATCTTCTCGAAGATCATTATGTTTAGATTTATGCAGTGTATAAATAAATCTTTCGAGATAGTCTTCCAAGATCTCGTCTTCTAGTTGATGTATATTAAAAATATCGTTTCAAGAATCTTTGGGTTTGCAATACTCTTGATACTTCAGCAAGAATGTAGTTTTCATATCTTCTCAAGTCCTGATATTATATTCTCCTAATCCCATGAACCATCTTAAAGCGGAGTCTTTCAGTGTAGCAGGAAAAAGTTATAATTTGTGTGCATCTTGTAGATATTTATAACTTCTATAGAGTATTTCAAACTCAAACAAAAATGTGTCTAGGTCTTCATTACTTTTTTCGTAAAAAGTAGGTAAGACCCGAAGGTAGTCTAAGTTCGATTTTCTCCTTCTCCTTCATCATTTATAACCTCGTCATGATCTTCATTCTCTCCCTGTATCTCCTTGTAGGTTTGATTCCTAAAGAGTGTATACCTAGGAGGCTCCTTTCGAGGTAATAATGGGTTGTCCCAACGTTCTTTTCGGGGGAGACCTTCCTTCGATCAATCATACTCTTATTAGGTCCTATAGGGATGGTAGGTTACACTGTGGATGTTTCAATTTATGAAATAAATGTATCTATTGAGCTGCCAAAGAGAGCTTGTACCTGGGCAGGATCAATGGAATTAACAAAGTTAGGATCCCCTACTAACGACAAAGTTGTATTATTCGGTTTTTGCACTAGTGGAGGATTAAGGATTTCCAATGGCTGGCCCTTTTGAACTTCTTCAGAAATGGGGTCCTTAGGATTTCCCACTAGGATTTCTTCACTGTCTATGGTTTCTTCTATAAAGTCCTTAAGTCTCCAAGCAGAACTACTTCCTCTGTGGGTTCTCCAATACCTTTCTGCTGAGTTAGTGGGTGGTGTATTTCGTCCCCCGTAAAGGTTATTAGGAATTTTAATAAGGTTTTGAGAACTCGTTCTAACGTATCTACCCTTAGAATCTCTAGGTCTGTTCATGAAAAACTAAACTGAAGGAAAACCTATGCTACTAGTACTGCTACCGCTGGATTTGGGGGCGCCTGTTATAACAAATGCGCAGGTTCTTACCTCTCGTCTTACCGCTCCCTCGCCACCAACCTATTACTAAACTTCATAAGGAAATTTTATTTATTCTACCTTATAGAACAACTCCCCAGCAATGGAGCCAAAAATTTTGGGTGTTATAATATCTTAATTAACTCACCAAATATTCAAGTATTAACCGAGGTTGGTAAACTTAGAGTTGACACAAAATATATGCGAAGGTAGAGGGGTTCCTAGGATGTCGTGGAAATATTTTAACAAAGAAAAGATCGAAAGATCTTTCAAAATGAAAATCGAGTCAAACTCCTAGAGAGACAGCTATTAAGGTCATTAAACCAGAACAAAGTATTAGACTAGAGCAGTATCAACCTATTCTACTCTACTCTATAAACAAATACTGAAAAGTAGATATATAAAAAATAATATTCTAAGAAAGTAAACTTCTTATTACTCAACTATTCCACTTCTTAATCTAAGAATTAGAAAGCTTTAGAAACTAAGTATACAAGGCATTATAATATTGGAAACAATATTGCAACAGCTTGATATACTTTACGAACTTCTACAACTAAACTATACATGAAACTAACAAATGTACACAATGATTAAACGAAACTATCTAGTTCCACTCTCCTTGGGGGTTCTGAGGACATGCATTCATTGTGATCAGAACTGGAGAAGGAGTAGTGTCAAAATGGCTTTCAAAAGAAGTAAAGAAACTAAATGGGATTTAATCTAACTTAATTTCTACAACTATGTGCAAACTAAGGAATGTCTAATTACAGGTGATGGTAAACATGGTGATTTATTCCATAAACAAATGACTCTTAACTAAGAAAGATGTTATAAACAACTAATCTATTAAGAAACAAGATTCTTTTTAAGGATTACTTTTAAAAATAAACAAATATTATACGAAACAAATGTAAGGGAAAATCTAACTTATAAATAAGTAAAAACTTAATAAAAGAAGCAAGTAGAGAACTTAATAAAGAAAACTTAACAAGGAAACAAGTAGAAAACTTAATAACGAAAACTTGATTAAGATAGCAAGTAGAAAACTTAATAAGGAAGCTCCTCTAAACACAAAGATATACACAAAGGTAAACTAGACTGGAGATATACTTATCAAATGTTATAACAGTAATAAGTGAGAAGATCAGAAACAAAAGAAACAGAACAGAGCCTAATTCAAAGCATACTAAGGTAAGAAGAGGTGAAGGATAAGGATGGAGCTTGATAAATACTTTGAATAGTCTAATCTAAGGTTCCAATGGTAAATATAACCATTATCTAATTACCAAAACATAACAGAATTCAAAAGCCAAAGAAATAGAATCTTTAAACAAGCTTAAAACAAAATCGAAACATCCAAGGCTGAATGAAAGACTGGATAACAGACTAAACAGATGGTCTGAATGAAAGGCTGAATAGGCAGTCTGAATGACAGTATGTATACAGAAAACAATGGAAGGTGGCCTAAATGATCTAATTATCAATTGATTTTGTGCATATGGAAATAAGATGCATAAAGGGCAGTAAGTAAACTTATTCAGTAATCAAACTAATCAGTGAAAATACTTATGCTAATTCATGCTTATAAATTATCTATTATCTATAAAACAAACTAAGATATAACCAAAATAAATTCATAACAAAACAGGAATAATTAGAGCTAAGATTACTGTAATTGATTCTAGGATATAAAGCAATTCGGATCTATGTGACTTTCGATATAAAATTGAACAACAAACTGTAAAACGAATGGAAATGAAACTAACTATGTGTGCAACCAGTTATGTAATTATGGAAATGAAACTATATTAATTGCAAAACAACACTCACAATAAAACACATGCTACATGAAATAATGAAATAAATGATTACATGAAACTCAATTACATAAACAAACTGGAAATGAAACTATGCTAACTGCAAGAAGGAATGACGAAAATACAGACAGAAATGGAGACTGTTGGTTGTTGAGGGGCCTTCTCAGCAATCAGAGTTGCTCTTCAACCACTCACAGAGATAGGAGCATAGATGAACAACTGAAATATAACTTATATTAAAGTTTAGAACAATATTACAGAGTTTCTCTCCTAACGTCGACTGATTAACATGCTAGCTAACTCTGCTCTCACTTGGAGGCAAGTATATATAACGTTTACAAGGATGAGCAGGTTGACCCTTTCAGTGGTCAACTACTCCTAAAACAGTCAACCATTATTACAAACAACCGATCATGTGCCAACACACATTCATTCTCTTGCTCTTTTGCATGGTGGTTCTACTCACGCGGGTTGCGACATATTGTTTCTTACTGACATGGGGCATGAGTTGTGGTGTCGAACAGAGAAGGTAGAATGGTGAGACTTCTAGAGTGAGGATCATCCAGTCATCAGTCACATGGGAAATAGAGAAACTAAAAACCGTTCTATACTTTAACATCTGAGAATATGCCAATGAACAATGCGCAGTTTGATCGACGGGCTGAACGGTGAGTTGGATGCGATCTGCGCATATATAGCATGGGTGCGTGTCTAATATCAGCTCACGCAAAGATTATAACTTACAAAAAAAATTCATATATCAAACAAATTCCCAAATATCATCGAATTGGTTAATAAAATCACAAAATAATAAGAATAAACCAAAATTTGCACAAATCCCAAATGTATTCATACCTGAGGCTGAATGATTAGCTGTATGACATGAATATGTCAAAAAGGTGACAAAATATGTCAAAAGAGTAATTTATCATTTGAAAATAGTAACAAAGCTGGGATCAACCGTGTCAACACGATTATGGAGTGCTTTGTAGACATTTTTATGTCAGGTCCATTAGTGCAATGGCTTCAAATTTATATAAAGTAAACATTGGATCGGATTGCAAATGAGGAATCCACAACAGTTTGGTGACATGGTTGGTATTCTGCTAAACAATTAGATACCCCTCTTGAATGTCAACATGTTTAGGATCATTTCATCTTAGTGTTGCATAGAGCCCCGTGTTTGGATCATGTACTGCGAAAAATGATATCTTACTTTGATGGAATATAGGGTCCACAACGAGGTTTTGGTGGTGGAACTCTGTATGGAAGCTCCAAGATCCTCCAAAATGCATTATTCTAATGTGTTTGATTATTCGGTAATATCGTAACCTTGAATAAGCTCCAAAAATGCAGCTGACAAGGGACATGATTTTGTATCTTATGCAATAATTGCAGCAAAGATATTGCTCATTTGTTTATCTAGTGTAAATATATAGTTGAAGTTTTGGACGTCTTGAAAGCCTTAAATATCCAGGCATACTGGTCTAGTCCCATCATGGAAGACAACTTAAAGCAATGGTTCACCCAGAAGAGATTAAAGAGGTATTGTGTGCTTCCCTTTATAATATCATGGAGTATCTAGAGGAAGAGGAATGTGTCGACCTTCAAATCTAAGAAACTACCCATGGAGGTACTCCCTATTAAAGAAGTTAACACTTTCACTCTTTATTCAGAGGAAGCCAAAACTATAGAGGGAAGATGGTTCCAAGATCCTATATTTGACCATGATCACCCATGGGCGTAGTTCGATGGTGCATTCTAAAACCATATGTATGCGCTTGGTTTTATTATTTATAATTATTATAGCTATTTCTCCTTCAAATCTAACGTGTGTGAGGGAACCAACAATTGAGTGGAACTCCTATCTCTACTAGCTCTGTTAAAATTTGCATACAACTGGAATATCAGTTTTTCAACTATTATGGGAGACTCTTCAACAGTTATCCAATGGATGAAAAAGGAGGATCTAATATAGAATATCAATTTAATTGTAGTATATCTACAAAATTTATCAATTTCTGAGATGTTTTACCTTATATAATATCAACACATTTACCAAGAGAAAAACTATGAATCTAACCTTTTGTCGAAACATGGATTGTCCCTCTAAATTGGTTCCTTTCATATGATTTCACATTTCAGAGACTCATGAAAGGTCTAAGTGCCTTCTAAAATACATGATGATATAATTATGAAATTATGCTTCTTGATTCTAAATGACTCTCATGATAATTTTCTTGTCTTAACGAGATATATGACTCATGATATTTTTGTAAGTTAACTAAAAAGGTTGCTATGAAGAACAATATGAATTGGTTTCCTTTTGTATGTCTTGATTGTGCCTTTAAATTGTACTTTTCCTTTCTACTTGAAAATAAGGTTGTTTTTTTCATGGGAAAAAAATATTGTTAGAATGAGGTTGTTTAACGTTGAATCCTTTTATTTATTCAAAAAAATTATTTGTCATTCCAAAATCACAATGTTGACAAAGGTTATATGACCAAAATCCACTTAAATGTTCAAATTCCTCGTATCTTTAAATTTAAAAAAAAAGTGTGTTAATTTTTAATAAAAATATTTAAATCATGGTAACTACCACTTTGATATTAAAGTTGATAGTGAAAATGAACTATATGAAGATAAATAATATGTTAGAATAATCAACCCATATTTTACCCATTTAGACATTAATTTAATTATTTCTGTCTTATTAGCCTAGTTCATGTGTCCCACCTTGTGCAAGTTGTCTATTACCTATCTATAATGGTCAAACTTGCCTTATTTGACTCATGTAGCACATGGGAGAGCTAAAGGAATCAATTTTTCTTTATTCCTGGCCTCCTAGGCACCCTTCTGCTTTTTCTACTTTATTGCCTGCTTTTTCAGTGTTTTAAGGCAAATAGAAAAGCTAGACTAGGTGAGGTTGACTAGTTTTTTGTCCTACACATCCTCCTCTCTTTTCTCCATGCAAAAGCATGTATGAGCTTCCATTCCACCACTCTTTATCTTGCCTAATCCATTTTTCCAATTCGTGAGCTCCATGACAGATTTGGGATCAGCTTTTTACACCTATGGGGGATTTGCTTATTTTTAGTAAGCCTGCTTTATGCTAGATTTGAATTGCTCCTCACGCATTCAAATCCCTGATGTATGTTATTTATTCAGAAACCTATTATGTTACAGGGTTGGCTATTGTACACTGACTTAATACAGTTTAGTGTTCAGCTCCAATTTTCAGTCTCTTTGTGAGTGATTTTGCATGATCAATTGTTAATTGTTGTGAGTAAAATTAATATATCACCTGGTTCAATTTCCACATGGTATCAGAGCCATTATAGGTTGTTTCTCTCCTTCAAAAATTGTTTTGTAGGTTCGACATCAGTGACTGGGAGCCTTCTACTGATAGCTGGGACAGATTTTCTAAGCTATGGATCAATCACAGAAAACTATCTTGATTCCCTTCAATTTATTTGAATGGAAAGCAGAGATGGAGATACTATTGAGAGAGAAAGGCCTCTACAGGGTGACTATGGCAACAGAAGCAGAGCCCAATGCAGTTGCAGAGAAGATAAAATGGCACAACAGGAGGGATGAGGCCTATGGCCTCCTGTGTCTGAGTATTTCCAGAGACCTCCTTTTCCATATTGATGGATTGAAATCACCGAATGAAGTATGGGAGAAGCTTGCTGATCTTTTTGGAAAGACAGATGAGATGAGGGGACATCAAATCGAAAATGAGTTGATTTCTCTGAGTCCAATGAGCTTTGAATCCCTGCAGCTATATTTCTCCAAGTTCAAAGCACTAGTTTTGCAACTGAAACAGTGTGGTATCAAAAAGAAAGATGATCAACTCATACTGGCCATCCTCTCGAAGCTGGGCCCTGACTATTCAGTTTTTGTTTCGACCTTCTATGCCACAAAACTGACAGCTCGAACCTGGAAGATGCCTAGCCTTGCAGATTTCATGGAATCTCTCACACAAGAACAGGAAAAGCTGGTGATGATGGGAACCATCAAACCATCCAAAGATCAAGCTTTGATTGCTGGAGATTTGAAGGTGGATTCAAAAGGCAAAAAGAAAGCTAAAAAGCCACCTGAGCAAAAGAGAGACAAGAAACAGTCTTCGGAGGATCCACAAGGTCCCAAGAAGAATTACCAGAAGAAGAAGAACAAAGGTGAAATGAACAAGTGCGCATACTGCAATAAGGGCAATCACTCTGAAAGCTCTTGTATGAAAAAGCAGATAGACATGCTGACCCAACTCCTGGAGAAGAATGGAGCCTCCCTTCCAGAAAGATCAAAGAAGAGAGAAGGAGGATCAAGTTTAGATGACAGAGAGAGAGTTCATGCTCTAGTTGCTGGCACATCAAGCTCACCCAGTTTTATCATTGATTCTGGAGCTTCAAGACACATGGTTTCGACTAAGGAGGCCTTCTCCTCACTGGATATGTCGAAAGGTCCATCTATTGTACTGGGAGATGACTCTCTCACTGAAAGTAAAGGAAAAGGAAGGATAGATCTTGATCATGGTCAGTTCAAAAATGTGTTGTATGTGCCTGGTCTCGCCTCCAACCTCCTGTCAGTGTACCAGATGACCCACACTGGGTCTCCTAAGAAGCTCATATTCTCCCCTGATGAATTTGAGATCACAGAGATCTCAACTGGTAGAGTCATTGCAAAAGGAGTTGCGAATCGTGCTCAAAAGGTATACATGTTCTCACACTTCCTACCTTACTCAAACCCCTCTGCTCTTCTCATTCATGCTAATGAAGCCAGCAAGTTGTGGCATGAAATATTTGGCCACCTAAATTACAAGTATCTTTCTGATCTTAGTGAAAAAGAGATGGTCATAGGGTTTCCCAAGATAAAATTTTCCAAAGGAGTCTGCCAAGGTTGTATCCTAGGAAAACACCCAGAGCACAAATTTGAGAGAGCTAGTCATGAGAGAACCTCTGCACCCCTCAAGATGATCCATAGTGATGTTGCTGGCCCATTCCCTCATATTTCCATGAGTCAGGCCAAATATGCATTGACTTTCATTGATGACTTTTCCAGGTATTGCTGGGTTCACTTCCTGAA
>LPNX010289240.1:0-20940 GCA_001517045.1 Pseudotsuga menziesii
GTCTCGTTCTCGTACGGGGTTCATTTCCGTCAGCTGTCACTAAGCCTGTTTCTGGTACTCGCGTGACACGGGGTTCATTTTCGTCAACTGTCACTATAACCCCACGTGCAGGGTTTTTTTTCTTTTGTATTGGGCAATCCGTAATTGAGCCTACCAGATTAAAAGGTTATTTTTCTTTCTTTTGTATTGGGCAATCCATAATTGAGCAATCCGTAATTGAGCCTACCAGATTTGTATTGGGCAATCCGTAATTGAGCCTACTAGAATTTATTATTTTTTTTTCTTTTGTATTGGGCAATCCGTAACCGAGCCTGGTTCTGGTACTCGCGTGACACGGGGTTCATTTCCATCAACTGTCACTAAGCCTGGTTCTGGTACGGGGTTCATTTCCGTCAGCTCTCACTAAGCCTCGTTCTGGTACTCGCGTGACACAGGGTTCATTTCCGTCAACTGTCACTATAACCCCACGTGCGAGGTTCATTTCCGTCAGCTGTCACTATAACCCCACGTGTCTGGTTCTCGTACGGGGTTCATTTCCGTCAGCTGTCACTAAGCCTGGTTCTGGTACTCACGTGACACGGGGTTCATTTTCGTCAACTGTCACTATAACCCCACGTTCGGGTTTTTTTTTTCTTTTGTATTGGGCAATCCGTAATTGAGCCTACCAGATTGGTCTACCAGATTAAAAGGTTATTTTTCTTCAGATTGGTCTCATTTATTGTTACCTCTCATGGGTACCCCAAATCAGATTAAAATTTTGAGAGAACCTTACATGAAGCACATTGTCACTAAGCTAGGAGAAGGTAATGAATATGCTGATTCTGTCTTGGGAAATGATCTAGCTGAGCTTAAGCTAAAACACCATACTTCAAGAAAGGCTAGTTCTAGAATTGACACTCAGCCTGAGCTCCTTCAACTTTCTCAGGCTGATAAAGATGACTGTAGACTAGTGGACATGGCTTCGATTTCGAAAATGGTAAACTTAGACCATGGATAGATTTTTGACCCACACTACAGCCTAGCCCTTCGACTCATTGGATTAAAAAAAATTTAACGGCGGGCACACATTTTCTTTTCTTTTTTCTTTTTGTACATAAATAAATTGATGGTTTTTCTTTAATGCTTTGATGCTGTTTCTTTTGTTTATTAATTTGATGTTGTTTTCATTTGATTTTGGCTTTCTGTCACTTTAATGCTTTGTGGCTAGTTTTTTTGGTTTTGAATAAAGAGGAAAACTTTTGGTTGCAATAGAAACATCAGGGTTCTTAGTTAACTGAAATCTTGAGTAAAAGACGGTGCTTTTAAAATATAGAATGTCTTCTAGTAGCAGTGTTTCTAATTGGCCATGCATTCATTGAATTTCTATTTAAACCCTGTAAATAACTCAGAATTAACAGGTCTGGAATACTATTTCGAGGCTCCATCCATTTCACATCTAAAATGTCCAAGGAAGTGACAGTAGAGGACCCACGAAAAGGAAGCAAGGTAGATAGTTAGTTTATTTTATTACTGCATATGTGATCGAGGTGCTTGTGAGTTCTAAGATGAGAGGTAAGAACGTGCGCATCACATTGTGACTAATCCCTACATCATTATCACCCTGTGTAGCTAATTAGGCACTTGCATGTCATACTTAAGTAAAAAATACAAAAATACAGAGTGGACCGAGCCGCAACCAGTAAAACCTTTGTTTTTGTTACTTTGACCTACGGTAGCCAGACCGCAAACCGGACAGATTCCCCATACCAAACAGTCATGGGCTAGTTGGGAACATTGACTTGGGAGAATCCCTTGTTGTTGTTGCCTGCGAATTTCCAAGCCTCAACACCAATATCTTCTAAACATGCCACATCGTATTGTTTATATGGTGTAAATGGTACAAGCCCCATTTCTGCTGTGGGAACATGTCCCCCAGTAACGATGCTGTCGGATGTGGACGGCAAGTTCTCTAAATCATCCTGAACATGGCTTTGCTTTGAACCTCCACCACCAGGAACTTCCTCATTGCTCTGGCTTTGCCCTTTGGTAGGCCCTCCTATATCCTACCTTTGTTTCTCATGGCTTGCATTTCCTTCAGCGATGGCCTTTTCTAGCTCTTCCATTTTCTTCTAAACAACTTCTTTGCTCTTCTGTTTGAAAGCTTCTTCTTTATCTCTCTGTGCCTCTTTTTCCAACAACTTCTTCGCCCCTACTGCAATCCTCTGAGTACTTTCTTCTTGTTCCTTCTTTGCATCTTCATCTTTTCCTTCATCTGGTTTTGGAATTTTATTGCTACTTCCCTTGACCCTAGATGCTTTTCTCTTCAACGAATTGCTCACAGCTTCCATATTGTATACATTTTTGAACACCTTCTCCTCTTTATCTATATACTCTGCATAGTCTAAATGTACTTTGTGAGCTTCCACCTTTCCTTGTGAATCATTTCGGTGGAATCTTTTCTCCCAAAAATGGAACATCTCTAGTTCTTTCACAAACTATGGAGTATTCTTAACTTTTTTGAACTTATAGCTCCCCACGTAAAACGGTACAGGTGGGAACACAACTTTCTTGATATCGAACACATAGTTTCCAAAACCTTCTATAAATACTTGTCTAACTTTCTTCTTATGTGCTATGTAATCTGTTACATACATGGGTAGTAGTAAGGGTGCCTTGGTGTCCCCATACATTCTCATATACGTTCCTTCTTTTGTGAAAAAATAATCTCCATACTCTTTGATTGATTCTACTGCTCCCTCTGATAGACATGGACAATCCTCAAGAAATATCATCTTATACAGGGGTCTTATGAACTCCTCACAAACCAACTGGAAATGGTTGTGATATTTATGGGCTCCCAAAATTTGATATGCAGTGTGTATAGGGTCCCTTCCCTCCTTCTATACACAATTAAGCTTCTCAAACTTATGTCTATAGAGTATACAATCAATCAAGAAATATGTCATAAAAAAATTTGATTGGTTTTGTTTCAAACCCTCCTAGGCTGCCCTGACAGATTTGGACAAGTTTCTGGTAGCTATGTCTGCCTAGTTCAAAAATTTCCCCTCCATAGCTACATAATACATGACGGGAATCCATCAAAAATTATATGTCTTTCCATCATCCCTACCATACAACCTGCTTATCATTAATGCTATTATCCTGAAAGGGATTTGGAGATGGGTTGCCTCATATTCCCCTGATTGTTTATGTTTAAAGGTCTTCGCCTCAGTCACCATTCCCTTTGTTGTGGATGTATAGTCAAACTTCAGACTCTTGACCCATTCTATTGTTACACTTATTTCTGTCTTTGGTAGACTGTATGCCTTTGAAATGAATGCAGGTGTGAATGATACAATAGGCTTTCCATCCTCATCATTTATTTTCATTCCTACAGTATCTATTTTAGGCAGCAGCCATCCAAGGACCTCCGCATAGGGAAAAAACTCTTTCCTAGTGGTTATTTTAGTTAATCTAGACCTCAAAATGTTCTCGTACAGGGCTAGATCTCCCAATCCAGCTTCTGACACTTTTCTTTCAACCAGCATAGGATAGATCTGGCCCCATTTCAGCTCAAGATATCCTCCTGTAATATCTTTAGTGTCTTCATACGCTATCTCAGTCTTCACCACCGATGGGATTTCAACAACATCTCTGTTAGAATCACTTTCAACAATTCTAATCTTCTTCCTCTCCTCCTTCATCATGGTTTATACAGTAAACAGTACCTGCAAAATGGATTTGTCTTAGCATTCATATTTCAAATGATGGTTATCAATGTAAGAGACACAAATACATACGTATACATCACCGCGGCACAAAAACCTAAAATTTCCTTACCCTGTCGATTTCATCCATTAAAACTAGCAATATGAGGCACGGGTCAAGGTTACGGCTGGAAAAAAATGTGGGATATAGGAAACCACTGTTGAAAACCCCCACACTCTTCCTTATTTATTGGCAAAAACCCCACTTGTCCCTAGACACTCTCTTTCATAGGTGCAACAAAGCTTCAAAGAAACGACGATGGTGGTGAGGTCCTAGGGTAAAACCCAGGCCAAAATCCCATGGACGATACCTAAGTATTTTCACCTATGAGTTCTAAGTAGAACAAGGAAACCGCAGTGCATACCAACACCTAAACCAACAAGGAGACTTCTGACTCGCTTCCTAACGACGCAACTCTCAACCTCTTGACAAATCATCTTCAACCTAGCCGATTGGGAGAAAATTCCTCTAGAGAAGCAGGCAGACTTTGCAGGCTAGTCTCTACTGGGAAAAACTAAAATGAAACAGTGAATACCTAAAGATAGATAGGGAAAAAAACTTCTTTATACTAGGCCAAGACTTTACCTAACCCACCCCACATCTCAATGGATAGATTCGCAACCCAACCACCAACCAATTTAAAGCAAAAGAGAACGAAAAACCTTACCTGGCAGGCCGGAGGCTACCCACAGTTGACGACACCTAGAAACATTACACCATGTGAACTCTACGATGTATCACCACTAACCGTATGAGAAACCAAAACGGGAAAACTCAGCATCTCTTTACCTTCTTTACTAACTTCGTAATGTAAAATGGTTTAAAAAAATTCGAATTTGGAAAATAAAAGACTTTTTGGGTCCTAAATATTTTAATTAGAACTAGCACGTGTGAACCCCAAACACTGTTGGCATGAACCACTCATGGATCGGAAAACATAAGTTATCATGGGCAAGCTCCTGACACAACAACTCAAGAAAACTATTCCACCCATAACTACTAAATGCACACTTCATCTGCTATCACTTTGTGGCTAAGCCGTAAAAATCCTATCGAAGAGGAAACAAAGATGCATCCGTAACAATGTCTCTAAACTCAGCAATACTTTGCAACGACGGGTCCCACTATAATCGAACATAAATGGGAAAAAACCCCTGCTGTAGTGGCTCGCATCAAAAAGTATTCCTGCAACAAAAAAACATAACCTCCCACTGTAGCAGGTCAAACTGGAAGAAAATTCCATTATAGCGGCTCCCAGAGAACAACAAAAAATACGAAACAACAGCTCACCAATGTAGCGAATTCATCTCGAAAATCTTTCTGACGTAGCGGGAGTAAATGGACATCGACACGCAAAACTGAATAACACCCGGTATAGCAGCCTGATCATGAAAAACTCTTCACAACGACGGCAGTGAATCAAATGTGTGTCCGCCATAGCGGCTCTCAATTGGAAAACAACCCACCACAGTGGCTCGGAGACAAAGAAAATCCCATCGTAGCGGCCCGTACTCAAATAAAACTATGTTGTAGCAAACACAACTCGAAAAAGGATCCACTGTAGCAGATTGAAAATCACTTCCTTCCTTAGTAAAAAAATGAATCTTCGTAACTTCTAGGATGGACAAAAAAATCACAAGCTGGAAATCAAAATCAAGCACTCTAAGGAGAAAACTAAGAACTTCAAAGGAGGCCAAAAAATATGTTCAAAAAAATTATTTTTGGGAAATGTTGCAGCGACAACAATTGGCGACTAACTGGAGGACACATATATCTAAACAACTGATTCTTGAAACAACAACTGCTTTAAAGTATCCTATTAGACCATTTTACCATATTTCTTTAAGATTCCTAGATTTTCTAGAATACCAAAATTTATGAAATTTAACATTGATTATGGTCCAATGGGATAAGGGAACCAAGCTTTCAATGTCTCAATAACTCTTCTTAGACCAAGATATGAATTTATTTCACTTCTTCCTTCGAAGTGCTTCCAACTTGGACACCACATGATTGTAACAGGGTGTGAACAAATATATTTGTTTGTTCCTCATTCCTATGCCATTTGCATTTTTTTATGCTTTTGGACTTTTGTCCTTCTGAGTCTTCCCATATTGATTTCTTCATTTTTGAAATTTGGTTCATGCTCTTCCATCCATAGTGTGCTTTTGTGTGAGATATATTTGGCTTTCAGCTCACAGATGGAGAAGAACCTCTGAGCAATCTTTATCCAAGCTGATTTTATTCAGCATGTCTTTTGATGTATGTTTTCTTTTTGGGAAACTTACCTCTTTTGGCTTTCAATTGTGGCATGAGATTATTTAAATACCATACAACTATTCACCCTAATTCCTCTCCATGGGTCTTTTTCTATTAGCTTCTTAGGACAGACTTTACTGTGAAGTGAATTGAGCCTCAAAATAGCATTCTGGACTTTTCAAACCTTAGTTATTTTACAAGGATTAAACAGGAATTCAAAGTGTTCAAAATCTATTCAGATAATCTGCTAATCTTAAAGGATCCTTAAGCATGATGTATGTGTAAATAGAAAGCATTCTTTCATCAAAATATTTTTTAGTTTATCCAGAACTCTAATGAACTCCAAAACCAAAAATTGTGCTAGTTTATTAAAAACATAAAGTAAAGCAAACAAAATTCAAGCAATTAGAATCTAAGAAATCAAAATGAAAATAAAGCATAACTAATATAAGGGAAAAAAACAAGACTGAAATCAAAAGGTTTATTTATGTACAAAGAAAAATCAAATAGCATTAAGAAAAATGTGGTTTGAGAACTAAACCATTGACTGGAAAGTTCTCTTCCCACCCCTGCAAATATTGCAATTTATAGGATGAGGGGCATAACTTCTCTGCAATCTAAAAAGGGCCTATCCATAATTTATGAAATTTAGTGTGCTTTCCCTTCTCATCATGCGGGTGATCCCATTTAAGATCCAAATCACCTACTTCAAATTTCTTCTTCCCCGCTTTGTGCTTATAGAACCATTTATTCACTATTTCTTGTTGATGCTTAAGCCTCTCTATTGATTTGGATCTAGACTCCTCCAACTTTAACACATTATCGATTCATATTTGTAGAACCTCATTGTCAGTTCTTATAGATTCTTGGGCTAGCTGGGAGGATGGAAACAGAATATTGGGAGGGAGGACGGCTTCTTTCCCGTAGACTAGGGTATAGGGTAACACACCTAAGGAATTATTGGGTGTGACTTGATCAGCCCAGAGTGCATTAGGAAAAGCTATGTGCCAACTCCTTTGGTTTTCTATGACTGTTTTCTTCAAAATCCTAATGAGATTTTTATTTGTAGATTCTGCTAGACTGTTACGTTGTGGATAGTAGTTAGCAGAATAATGCAACTTAATTCCTTTCTCATTTAGAATAGCATTCAATCTAATAGATGAAAAATAGGAAGCATTGTAAAAAACCAAGAAAATTGGAACCCTAAACCTTGTCGTAATATGGTCTTGCAAGAAGTCCATAACTGCATCTTCATTCCCTTTTTGCAATGCAATGGATTCTACCCATATGGTGAAGTAGTTTGTTGCTGTCAGGATGTACTTATGCTGCAATGAATAATTTGGATTGATCTCCCTGATAATGTTAATCTCACATTGCTCGAATGGTTCAGAAATAATAATTGGATTTAATGAACTTGCTTCCTTTTATTTCCTTCCACCGCTCCTTTGACAAGTATCACATTTTCTAACATGAGCATGAGCATCCTTAAACAAATTCAACCAGTAATACCCAGCTCTCAAAATATTATGTGCTATTGTATCTCCTAAAAAATGACCTCTAGCAGGCCCATCATGTAGTTGTGTAACAACTTTAGCTGCATCTTCATGTTCCAAGCATCTGAGAAGAACTCCATCATAGTTATTTCTAAACAACACTCCATCAATAATGTGACATAAGGCCAACTCTAAGCATAATTATCTCCTATGCTTGGGATTCTAGTGCTCAAGAAAGTATCCTTCTTGAAGATAATGAACCAGGTCTTTGTACCAAGATTCTGGAACTGTAAATAAAGGACATACATTTACCATGTGTAACTCAGCTTCATTATCCCAATTGTTATCTTCATTATGTTGACTCTCAGCCATCAATTTTTAGAGTCCTTTCCCTTTGACTATGATCGTTGGTTTGAATTCTAAGTCGTACTCTTGTAAGGTCGTTACCCAGTTACCTCTTTATTCACCTAACTCTTTCTAGACAAAACGAGATCGGACTACCGAGTGTGGAACAATCACTTTGATACTATTCTTCAGTATATATGCTATGAATTGCGTCACCTCCTTAAAAATTGGATAATATTTCTTATCAACTATGAGATAATTCAATTCAGCCCCTTGCAGACTAGTGCTCATAAACGATATGGGGTACTCATCTCCCCCTTCTTCTTTCTGCGTAAGCACCGCTGCTAATGAATCATCTAAAACTAAAGTGTACAAGATGAAGTCTTTTTCAAAGTTTGGGATTTTAAGGGATAGTGCATGAGCTATTGATGTCTTGATCTTGTTAAATTCACTCTTCTCTAAATCAGTCCACTTGAATTGAACACTTTTCTGGACTAATTTTTGCAAAGGTTTGACTATTTGAGAAAAGTATGGCACAAACCTTCTCACAAAATTTATTGTGCCCATAAAATATTGCATACCCTTTTTATTATGGGGTAAAGGGATTTGTTCTATCACTTTAATCCTTTCTTGGTCTATTGAGATCCCTTTCTTTCAAATAACGTGACCTAAAAGCTTTCCTTTTGTTACAACTGATCATACCACACATGGTTGATCACACTTTTATGGCCTTCCCTGTCCCTCTACAGACTATTTGGACCCCATGGACTATTATTGTACCTTTTATGTTTCCAAGATCATCCCTAAAAACACCTATTATTTGTTGTACACGACTTTTAATCCCTTTCTCGTGTATATACATGGATATTACCCTTAAACCCGTGTACATCAAGATGTGTGCATAAGTCCAAGTATTTTTGGAGTTTTCCTTGATGTGGATCCAAGTCACTTGTCTCTTGGCCTTCCATATGCCTCGAGATCTCTCATATTTGAGCTTCCATTACCCCATTGAAGCACTATATAAGGAACCCATTGGATACATTGAAGAGGAGGAATTGAAGAGCAAGAAAACTATAGTCCATTATTGTCATAGCTTGCTTATACTTGATTCAAAATCCCTTTGTCCCTTGGAGCACTTTGTGTTCTTCCCAAGCTTGCCTTTGCTTGTGAGCTTGCTATCGAGAGATGGAGGATTGAGGTGGTGGAGACCTAGGTGGAGGACTCGGTTTCTTTGGTTCGCAGACGTGCCAACAGAGGTTGTCACTTATGTAATCTCTGATTTTATTAATAGAAATATATTTTCATGTCCAATGATGTGCATTTAAATGAATATTGAATCCATGGATGTGTTTAATTGCTTATGGATTATTGATTATGTTGATGTAATTGTAACTTCAGAATCTATTCACTTGTATTTCTTATCTATTTTAACCTGATGTTTATTTCGGGATGTTATCATGTTATGTCACACCCCGATGTTCTGATCAGGAGAATCAATAATGTAAACAACTCATGTCAAGTCATAGTGGATAACCATCCAATTGTCTAAGGGTTAAAGTTCCCATAGTTCTGGGGCACTAGGGTTATTATACTCTCCAAGTAGAGGTCGGCCCTAGTAGGATTTTACTCATGTCAGGATTAGTATAAATAGAGAGCTAGACTCTCTATTTATAACACATCACTCACACACTCAAGTGTAGCACATATTTGAGGAAGGAAAAGACACTGGGGCTAGACAAGAAGAAGATTATTGCTGTCGAGAATGCATCTTACTGTTTTGGGGTTTTACCTTTTGTGCTGATTCTATCTCTAAGGAAGTTGCGGGGTTTTCTCCATTTATGGTTTCCCCGATGAAAAACACTATGTTCATTGTCTCTTGTGTTTGATTGTTGTACTTGTTGTTCTCTCAGTAAAGATCCTAACATAATGCTAGCTTGAATGTTGAAAAACTAGCATGGTATCAAAGCTAACCTAAGAAGAAGACATTGTGCAGCTATGGGAACTAGGAATTCCTACTTTGTGGATCTCTCTCCATATATTTTCAGCAAAAGTAAGGTGGAATAACTCTCCTCCTTAGGGCACATCTTTCTATCGAAGCAGAATCCAATTCTGATATTTTTCAGTTTTGGACCTATGACTGTTGCCGGAAATTAGGGATTTTCACAGAAGAGGAATTTTTTAGTGAGCCCAGGGCTGGATTGATATCCTCCCCAAAAATCGATGTTAGGGACAAATTTCAAGACATTTGGGTGGATAGATCTCAGGAAAATAAAAACCCTAATTTGCTCATGAACCAGCTTTGCAGGATTTCAGCTCAAGTTTTAGATCTGACATCTTGACCTGGTAAGATCTAAAATATTTTGTATTTCCATTTGAGGTTCTTAGTTAAGATGTCTCATCATACCAAGATTGATGAAAAGATTGAGAGAGCTGGTAACTTTTGAGCTTGGAAGTATAGGATCTCCCTGGTCCTGGAATATAATGAGTTGGAATCCTACATCCATGAGGAGGTTCCAGTTCCAGAGGGGGATGAGGCTAAGGCCTTACATAAGAAAAAGATGGTTACAGAAAAGAGGATCATTGCTGATTCTATCAAGGATCACCTTATACCTTAGGTGTCCTCTCTCAAGACACCTAAAGCTATGTTTGATTCCCTAACCAAATTGTTTGAAGGGAAGAACATAAACCTGAAGATGAATCTGAGAAACCAACTGAAGAATGTGAAGATTCAGAATGAAGAAACAATCCAATCTTACTTCACAAGAGTTTCTCAAATCAAGGAACAACTAGAAGTTGTTGATGAAGAAGTCGAAGCAATGCTTGGCTTATAGACAGTGGGGCTTCCAAACATATGACTAGATTCAAGGAATCCTTTATGAGATTGTCAGAACATGAATCACCTCACAAGGTGAAGCTAGGAGATGACTACCAATATCCAATAAAAGGTAGTAGGGAATATTCCTATAAGATAGACTCTGGAAAGTCTGTAACAATGAAAGAAGTATTATTTGTGCTAGGACTCAAGAAGAACCTTCTCTCCATGTCAGCATTAGATGCAAAAGGAATACGGGTTGCATACATAGATGGTCAAGTCATCATGTGGCCAAAAGGAAATACTATCGATAATGTGGTAATGATTAGAGAATAGGAAGGAGGTTTGTACAAATTGAAGGGCCATCCAGAACAAGCCTTGGTCCATGACATAGTAGAGCCAAGTGAACTTTGGCATAGAAGGTTTACACATGTGCATTACAGAGCACTACCTATTGCAAGAAAAGTTGTTAAAGGTCTTCCAGAAATCCAAGCAAAACATGATGGGGTCTACAAAGGATTTGCGAAAGGAAAGAATACAAACAAGACATTTCCAAGAAATGAAAGCAAAGAAAAAGGAATCTTGGAAATCATCAACTCCGATGTATGTGGTCCTATGTCATCAAACTCTCTAAGCAGGTATGCATATTATGTTTCTTTTATTGATGAATTTTCTAGGAATACATGGGTTTACTTCATGAATAACAAAGACAAAGTATTCAGTAAGTTCAAGGAATTCAAAGCCTTGATTGCGAACCCTACTAAAAATAAGATCAATACCTTTCGATCAGATAATGGCGGAGAATTCACTCCAAATGAATTCAAAGAGCTATGCAAAGAATTAGGGATTAAGAGGGAGTTGTCCACTCTTTACAATGCACAACAGAATGAGATTGCAGAGAGGAAGAATAGAACTATCATGGAAGCTGCAAGAGCAATGCTTCATGATCAAGATCTTCCTATGCATCCTTGGGCGAAAGCTACCAGAACAGTGGTGTATGTACAGAACTGTACTCCACATAGAGTACTTGAGAACAAGACTCCTGAATAAGTCTTCTTTGGCAAGAAACCAGAAGTCATCCATCTCAGAATATTCGGTTGTCCTATGTACATCTACATTCCAAAAGAGAAGAGGACTAAATTAGATCCTTCAGGAAAGAAGGGTATATTTGTGGGATACTCTAAAAGATCGAAGGCTTACATAATATATTTCCCAGGATACAAGAAGATTGACATCAGCAGGGATGTGACATTTGATGAAGACACAACTTACAAAAAATCTAGAAAGAGACCTGCTAAAGAACCCGAAGAAGCAGAAGCACCTAGAATTCATGATACAACCATGAATGAAGAAACTCAAGAAGAAGATCGAGAATTTGACGAACCAAAAAGACCTGTACATCCACCTCTGGAGAAGAATCCTCATAAGAGGAAACCTACTTGGGTATGAGAACTTATCCAAGGTGCGGAAAGATATGGGGCTCCAAAAGAGAATTACAGAGAAAGAAATAGAACTAGGTCCTGCTCTAGGTATGTAGCTTTACTATGTGATTTCATTGATAAAGAACCTTCCAATTATGAAGAAGCAGCAGAACGGAAAGAATGGAAGGATGCTATGATCGAAGAATACCAATTGATCATGCAGAATGATGTTTGGGATGTTGTCCCAAGACTAGATGGGAAGTTAGTTGTAACTTCCAAATGGATCTCCAAGATCAAACATGCTGCAGACGGTAGCATAGAAAAATACAAGGCAATATTTGTGGCTCGGGGTTTCTCTCAAAAGGAAGGAATAGACTATGAAGAAACCTTTGCATCTATAGCTAGATACACTTCCATCAGATCAGTACTTGCCCTGGCCACAATGATGAAATGAAAGATACACCAGATGGATGTCAAGATTGCTTTCTTGAATGGTGTAGTAGAAGAGGAAGTGTATGTAACAACCACTCAGTTTTGAGACACATGATAGGGAGTCTCATGTATGTAGATTGAATAAATCCTGGTATGGCTTGAAATAGGCACCTAGAACCTAGTACGACAAAATTGACAGCTTTCTATCCAGTTTGGGGTTTACCAAGAGTAAAGCAGATTCCAACCTTTACTACAAGGTTGAAGATGGTAACCGAGTGATGCTTCTACTATATGTAGATGATCTGTTTGTAACAGTTATGGATGGGTTGATTGCTGATACGAAGAGAAATCTTGTTGCTGAGTTCGAGATGAAGGACTTGGGTATGATGCATTATTTTCTAGGTATGGAGGTGTGGCAGAGTGCGGATGGAATCTTCCTTGGACAAGGGAAGTATGCAATAGAGATCCTGAAGAGGTTTGGGATGATGGACTACAAGACTATGGCCACACCTATGGAATTGAACCTGAAGTTATTGAGCGATGCTTCATCAAATTCGGTTGACGCTACAATGTATCGTCAGATGATTGGCTCATTGATGTACCTGACGAACATGAGACCAGACATTTGCTTTGCTGTGAACACCTTGAGCCAGTTCTTGATAGATCCGAGAAATGTTCACTTAATTGCTGCAAAGCATATTCTGAGGTACCTGAGGGGTGCAATTGATTATGGGCTCAAGTATGATGCGAATAAAAGGATTAACCTAGAGGGTTATGTTGATTCATATTGGGAAAGCGGTGCCATCGATAGGAAGAGCACTTCAGGGTGTTGCTTGAGTATGGGATCAGGTTTGATCTCTTGGTTTAGCAGGAAGCAATCCTATGTGGCACTGAGTACAGTTGAAGCAGAGTATGTCATAGCTTGTTCAGCTAGTTGTGAGGTAGTATGGCTGTGGAAGTTACTGTCTAATTTATTTGATCTTTAGATGGATGCTACTTGTATACATTGTGACAACCAGAGTTTTGTGAAGTTATTAGAGAATCCAGTGTTCCATGACAAGTCGAAGCACATTGAGATAAAGTATCACTATGTCAAAGAATATGGTGTAGAGAGGAGCGTGAAGCTCCAGTATGTTGCGATGGAGGAACAGATAACTGATGTGTTGATGAAGCCATTGGCTAGAGTGAATTTCAAGTACTTCAGGGAGAAGCTTGGTGTTCTCTATATCGAGGTTTCCTCCAAGGGAAAGTGATGAGTCCCAAAGCCATTCTGACAAGCAGGTTAGATGTAAGGGCTGAGCCATTCTGTCATGGTGAGAGTATTTAGTTACTTCCATGTCAGATATGAGTACTGAGATCCAAATCCATTCTGATGAGTAGGTCAGATATAAGGGCTGAGCCATTCTGTCATGGTGAGGGGATTCAGTTCCTTCCATGTTAGATATGAGTGCTGAGATTCATAGCCATTATAACAAGCATGTTAGATGTAAGGGCTGAGCCATTCTATCATGGTGAGAGGATTTAGTTCCTTCTAGGTCAGATGTGAGTGCAAGCCTTTTTGGTGAGGGTGGAGGACTTGTTTCCTTCTAGGTCAGCTATAAGTGTTGAATCCTTTTCACAGATGATAGTGATGTCCTGTCATGCTGGTGAATGTGAGTGCTAGGCCTTTCTGATGTGATTGTAGGTTTCTACATGATCATATGTGAGTGTTGGGCATGCCTTTCTGACAAGTAGGTCAGATGTAAGTGCTGGGCAAAGACCTACATGATGGCTAGGCCTACAACCAGCATGAAAGAAGGATGGCTCTGTAGAACTTCCTATGACGAGATAGCACACATGATGATGACCAGATGAGATCCATATCAAGCTATGATCCAAATCCAGTTATGATGACTCCAAGAGATCCAGATCGAGTGATGATCTAGATCTAGCAGTGATGATCCAAATTGAGTGATGATCCAGAGCCAGAAGTGATGATCCAGATTGAGTGATGATCTAAATCTAGTGATGGTGATACAAATCAAGTAATGATCCAGATCCAGTGACGATGATCTAGATCGAGTGATGATTTAGATCCAATGATGATGATCTAGATCCAATGATGATGATCTAGTGATGATTTAGATCCAATGAGTGATGATTTAGATCCAATGATGATGATTTAGATCCAGTGATGATGTTCCAGATCGAGTATGATCCAGTGACGATGTTCCAGATCGAGTATGATATAGTGATGATGATCTGAATCGAGTGATGATCTAAATCCAGATGAAAGATGACTTGAAGATGAAGATGAATTGAATATGCAGATGATGAGAAGAACCAAAGAAGAAGAACAGTGATGAAAATTGTGTCAAGAAAATACCTTCCTAGTTAAGAGGGAGTGTTGATGTAATTGTAACTTTGGAATGTATTCACTTGTATTTCTTATCTATTGTAACCCGATGTTTATTCTGGGATGTTATCATGTTATGTCACACCTCGATGTTCTGATCGGGAGAATCAATAATGTAAAAAATTCATGTCAAGTCATATTGGATAACCCTCTGATTGTCTAAGGATTAAAGTCCCCATAGTTCCAGGCCACTAGGGTTATTAGACTCTCCAAGTAGAGGTTGGCCGTAGTAGGTTTTTAGTCATGTTGATATTAGTATAAATAGAGAGCTGGACTCTCTATTTAGAACACATCACTCACACACTCAAGTGTAGCGCATAGTTGAGGAAGGAGAAGACACTGGGGTTAGACAAGAAGAAGATTACTGTTGTCGTGAGTGCATCTTACTGTTTTGGGGTTTTACCTTTTGTGCTGATTCTATCTTTGAGGAAGTTGCGGGGTTTTCTCCATTTATGGTTTCCCCAATGAAAAACACTATGTTCATTGTCTCTTGTGTTTGATTGTTGTACTTTTTGTTCTCTCTGTAAAGATCCTAACATAATGCTAGCTTGAATGTTGAAAAACTAACAGATTATATATGCTAAAGTAGGCCTAACACTATATTCTATAGCATGCTTTCCTTGTTTACTATTGTTGAGAGTAAATTGCTAAAGCAAGCATGATTGGAAAAAGCTCAACGGGGGTCTACTTTAATCGTCCGGAATAAGGTATGATTCAAGATCCTTTAGTGTTAGATGTTTTGTTTCTCTTGCATATGGGAAGGGATTGATTTCTACGGTTTCTCTATCTGTTGTGGTACACCCCAAGCCATAGGAATTTTTCTCCGTAACAAAATTGGCGACTCCACTTGGGTGATCTATACTCCTACGGGTCAAGTATTGTCTTCAGGAGGTGTATGTGTATGACCTTCTTCAAACAATGTTGTTGAATATAGTGCCGTCAATGAGTTATTGCATGATTCCATTTCACATGGTGTTCATTCTCTTGAGGTATGTCTTGATTCGTAGTTAGCGGTTTCATACCTTAATGGCTTGTATCGTATTAGGGATATGACATTATTACGAAGATTCTTACATGTTTGATTGCTAGAATGACAATTTGAGAGTATAACATACATTCATGTTCCAATAATTTTTAATCAAGTTGCTGACTCATATGCTAACTATGTGTTAGATTGGCATTTGTTTCATAGACCATAAGCATATCACAAACACACATTTTACACACATGTAAATATAATAAAAATGGATCATCATAAAAAAAAATTCATTAACTTCAAAAAGTGACGTCATAATACATAAGTGTCATATACAAAATTGAGGCTTCCGAGCCACCAAAATATACTACACAGTCATACAAAAGTGAACACACTTAGGTCTCTAAGCCTAAGGTGGAGGAGGGTTCTGATCATGATAGCACCCTACAGCTCTAGCTATCTGGAAAAATAGTCGAACCCATGCTCATGGTACACCAACCCCCTGGCGCTGCATGGCCTCAGGAAAGTCCTTAACTTGCGCCATGGGTACCCTGTGTGTTAAACAAACAAAGTTCGTGTGGATACTTTGGAGCGTCTGCTCTGCATTCCCACCCATAATGTCATCACCTATTCCCCTCAATTGATGACGAGGAAATCCATCTAGTCACCATGGTCCTACATCTTCATATACATGACAGATTGTCACTATGTGTCGTTGCACCAAAAACGTGTCTTTTGAGTTCATATATAAAAAAAACACAAAAAATTAAATAATTCAAAACTTAAAAAGTGGGTTTGGGATTCTTTACCTATGTCACCATAAGCTGCTCTTGCTGGTAGGGAAATATCTAGGTCTCCATGGAAGTCTATCCCTGCATAGGGGTAGTTGTCTATCACAATAATCTATCTCCACCACCATGGAAATAAATCTGATGGGTAGGGGTTAGCCATCCTACTTTTTCCCATTCTGTGCATGGCATTCACCCAGCGTCATTGGGATGGATCCCGGACTGCATGTGGATCAATGTATACCCTAGGGCTTATCCCTGGCACTCGTTCAAAGAAAACCATGCTCAGTATACTGTCGAACACAAATTTCTGCACTCTACCCATCTTGTAGTCACTGAGCTATTGTTTCATGTTTCTCAGTAGTGTAGTACCCTAGTCATACACTGTAGGTCACATGCACTCTACCGCATAGAACATAATTGGATGTGAGTCCTGCTGGAGTGAAGCAAACCCTGCAATCCTACCTAGTTCCAAAAGTATGGCCTTCAGCCCTAGAATCTGAATAGAGTTTGTCGGGATTTGACTCCCAACCTTTTCTGTCTCTGGAAAGTAGTACACAAGTATGTACTCATTTATCGTCAGCCTGCTTCCTGGCCCACGAGATCGGAGGTTCACCATCTCTCCTCATAAGGACAAACCTGTGATGAAATATATGTCCTCAACCTCAATACTAAGTGAAATCATATATATCTAAAATGTTTCAGACTCTGGATCCCAATAGTCTATTAGTAGCTGGAGTAGTCTTGGTTTGGCCCTCAGGCTGCCAATACACCAAAACTTGTACAATCCACATGCTTGTAATGATTGTTGAGTGATAATATCACCTTGCACAACTTCATAAACATCACCATCCTCTCTTTCTCTCCACTCTAGCACCATCCTGCACAAAAATCAAGTTTTTTTTATTATCAAGATTTACCCTTTAAAACCTTTTTCGCGGCCTTATACGGTATTGTTTTCAAAATAGCGGTGTATGTACATAGATTTCAGTGCATTTTCTGTGTATGGCGAGCCCTATATGTGGAAAAAGGCCCAATTTCCACATGGGCCAAAACGCATAAGTTTGGATGCCTTAAAAAATTAAATAGCCCATGAAATTTGAAAAAAATTGCATCAAAATGAAAGAGAAGAGCATGAGAATCTACTCAGATCAAACGGGGAGGGATTCCGTTGGACGATGCTCCTGGAATTTACTTTTGAAGTTTTGAGCTCAAATACACTATGTTGGGTAAGATATTCAAATGGTATGAAAATTTTTAAATTTTTCACTATTTATAGGAAATTTTTGAAATTTTTACCCACTTTCTATAGTTTTTGACCGTTTCTAACCGTTTTGGACCATTTGAACTAATTTGATGTTGTAGGAATCCATTTTGAGTGCGGTTTTGACCGTGGCTTTGACCCATTCATGCCTATTGTAGGTATTATGTCTAAACTGGTATATAGGTTAGGTTTCACAACCGTTTGCACTTTGCATAACCTTATGACTATTTCATCTTAACCTTAGGTACAAACCCATTCCATCTTGTCACAGAATCTTCTTGCTTCTTTTAGAAGTGAAATGTTGTGACTGGTAGAGCTTTACCATACATGGGTACCCTAGTTAGATCTTGTTTTGCGTTTGGTGCCCATGCTGACATTTCTCCTTTAGAGTGTGGGAGTCCTTTGTATAGTATCGCCATGACTTTAAGCAAGAGCCTCATACTCCTATTGAACTTTATGGTGGCCATTTCCATGGGACTCCCTTGTATTTGTGAAGTTGTAAATGCATTATCATGAGTTTTTATTTCTTTATTGAGCCTTATGCCAGCTTCCCTGACTTTGATTATCAACCATATAGCCTAAGCTTGTCTCATGTCTAGCCAAGCAGAGCCTTTTTATATCCTTTATAGCTTTATTCCCCATTTTTTTGATCCGGCAGATTATTCCTTGTTAACGATCCAATATGGTACAATGGTTTCTAGAAGCCGCGCGTGAAGAAAATTGGACGGCGAAAACACAAAGAAGCCGCACAGATCGGAGGTCGAAAGAGATCTCCTTCCGCAACATCGGAGGTCGGAAGAGAATCTTCTTCCGAAACGGCGGGTGGCCAAACTACTAGTCTGTCCGCGGGGATAACTGGATGAAAAAAATATAAGTATTGGTGGTTGGAAGCATTTCCCCTTCCGCAACGGCGGGGCTCACAAGCCTTTCCCCTTTCGCAACGTCGGAGCTTTAAAATGTCGGATCGAAAAGCGGAACGAGAGCCGCAATGTCGGAGCTATAAGGGATCGGAAGTTGAAAGCGGAACGGGAGCTGCAATGGTGGAGATATAAAGGATTCCGGCAGCCGCAACGACAGGCACAATCTTGATCAGGAGGATAATGCTTTCGGAAGCCACAATGGTGGAGCTCACAAGAACTTCCCCGTTCACAATTGCGGAAACCAAAGTGACTAAAACTTTTGGCTCAAAAACCAAATAACAACTGATTGAGATAGAGTTCATCGGAGCCCATTGGTTGTCCTCTTCCGCAACGGTGGAAGCTCAGATGACTAAAAATTTTGCAATGCGTTCGTGCGGGGACATTTCAAAATGGTTTTTGCAATAGTACACAGTTTGATGTCATGTTTAAGGGAAGGGAACATATGTATTGGTTCCATCTTGGCATATGAGTAACGCTCTGGCAGGCATCATCATGTCCATCTTCTTTGTAATGGTTTGGAAAATCTTTCTTGGTAGTTATGCCACAGTGGGGATAACGTTGAAAGGTAGATGAACAGCCTTTTGGGGACCCGGAACATCAAAACGCTTGAGGCGCGACTTGGCCGAATGGCATATGGTAACAGCTATGTGAAAGAAGGAAAACCCGTTACTTATGGGGCCTTAAATGGAGAAAGATGGGGCCCAGAAGGACAGATGGAGTAAGGAGAAAAAAAAAGAGTTAGGGCCTAGAAGGACAGACGGAGTAAGGAGAAAAAAAAGAGTTGGCTATAAAATTATTCCAGATGCTGTTAGTGTAAATTCAACCATTCTCTATTACATGTTGGCTTCTTTGTCTTTTGAAGACCAGATTGTAATTTCCAGAGAGGAGTCTTGAAGACTTTCTATTCAGCCTTCTGTTTTATAGTTTTCTGTAGTTAATTTTGACAGAGATAGAGGATAGCAGGAGTGTTTTTGCTGCAATTTATCCAGAGTGATGTTTGCATTTACAAGTCGACCATTTCTCTGTTATAGTTTGGCTTCTTTATCTTTTGAAGTCCAAGTTGAAAGTTTCAGAGAGGGGGTCTTGAGGACTTCCTGTCCAGCATTCTGTTTCTACAACCGCTGAAATTGATTTGCAGAGTCCAGAACCATTTGTACCATTTTTAAAGCCATTAATTGGATCAGTTCTCATTGGAGAGGGACCCGGAGAAGTAGCCCAGTGGAGGGGGTGAACTCCGTTATCAACTTCTGTTTTGTGACTCTCTTATTCTGTGTTTTCTTCCTTGTATCTGTCTATCATTGTTGTGGTTTTCAGTCTTGTTCTGAGCATTTAATTTCTGCTAACACTGTCCATTAATTAACCTGTTGAACGCATTCTTTGACAACAAACTTTTAATGCACTCAAGTTGAGGTCCTACGGATCATATTTGGTATCAGAGCTGGTTGACTGTTGTGCAAGTTTGTGAATGCTTACCAGGTCCAGGTCAAAGCTTGGTGAAGGAGAATTAGTTGAAGGAGATCCTGAAATTGGCATAAGGAGAACATTCTCAAGAACCATGTCTTCTCCACGAGGGGAAGAAGAAGGACATACCGAACGGAAAAAACCTGTCATTTCTGAAACTGAATTTCTGGAGGCTTTTATGAGCATGAAAGCCATGATGGAAATTCTACTCGATGAGCGAGCAGAAAGGAAGAAGAAAGAAGAAGGATCTTCATCCACAGATGCAGAAGTGAAGTCAGAAGAAAAGGGTAAAGGAGTAGGAGGTGATGGTGATCCTACTGATACTAAACAGACTTTTTCTTCTTCTCATAATGCAAGTCCTAATATGCCTTATTTCAAATTGGATGTAAAATTTGAATTACCTATTTATAATGGAGATGTAGATGTCGAAAAATTAGACAATTGGATCAAGCAGCTTGAAGTATATTGTGTTAGGATTATTAATCCTCCCTTGTCCAAATTTGGTCATATGTCTAAATCGGGAGTCAGGTCTAAATCGGGAGTCCATCCAGTCTATTTATAGTCATTAGTACCATTGGTTAAACTTGACCTAATTGGGGCACATGTTTCAGTTACCAAAGTGTGGGG
>LPNX010289240.1:21293-66361 GCA_001517045.1 Pseudotsuga menziesii
TGCAGGGTGCAGGGCATTAATAATGACCCTTCTAGGATTCAATTGGCCACTTTGAGGATGAGTGGAATGGATCTTACTTGGTGGGAGAGCAAGATTCAGCAAGATCTTTGAAAGAATGGTAAAATTATTTCAGTTTGGAATGAATTCATTGAAGTATTAAGGAAGAAATTCTATCCTTTAGGTCACATGCAGCAATTAATAATGAGCTAGAAAATGTTTAGACAAGCTAAAGGACAAAGCATTCAAGAATATACTCATGAATTTAGAAAAAGGGCTATTGCATTGAATGTTGCATTGGATACACAGGAAACTCTTCTTAAATATATTGGTGGCATGCATTCTTATTTGCGACATACTTTGTTGATGTTTAACCCCAGTGATTTGGATGATGTATGTGTTCAATCTACACATTTAGAAGCCAGGGGTAAGCATGATGATGATTCATTTATGAAGAAGTCATCTAAATTTGACAACAAAGATAAAAGCAAAGATAAGGGAAAGGAAACAGCTGCCATCACGAAAGAGGGTGAGAGACCCACATGCTCACATTGTCATAAAGGGCATGATGTTTCAAAGTGCTGGAAACTTCATCCAGAATTAAAGCCAAAGTGGATGGCAAGAAATAAAAACAAAGATAAGGATAATCAAGCAGCTACTGCAGCAATAATTCAAGACTTGGGATCTGATTCAGGTGATGAGACTAAGATCACAGCAATAGGGATCTGAGGTAAAGATAAAGGGACCTAAAATATTATCACTTAATAGAGATGTACAACATGAAGTGCAGTTGCAGCAAAGCATGCCTTTTCCAAATCTTGGCATGAATTGGATGATTATTCAATTTCTTCAAAATTATTGTGATGAACATCCTAAGGTTCAGGGTGAACAGTTGCAGCACATGCAGTGCATTAAATATCCTTTTGAGGCTTGTTTTTGTTGTCTGTTGAGGTCACATGTGGAATTTTCTTTCGGCAAAGGAGATGTTAGAGTTGGACATCATGATGCAAAGAAAGCAGTGCAGCAGATAGTGCAAGAACAGCAGGAGACGAGCCAGGCAATTTGCAAAGCCAGACATGAAAATCATCATCCTTGTGAAGTTGAAAAGCAAGTTTGGTTGCAGATCATCAAGGGAAGATTGAAAGGTAAAAAGCTCAATTTTGTTTATGGTCGTTTTGATATCTTTAATAAGAAGTGTAAACATTCTTTCTGTTTGAGCTTATCTCCAGTTGTATATGAAAATAATTTTAAATGGTATGAACCTCCTTTGGTCATGGACAAGGAGACTAATATGCAGATTCTAAGCAAGGCAAGATGTATGGAGATCGAAATGGTGAGGAAGTGGTACCCTCACCTTCCTACAAGATGATCTAGGCTTTTGGAGGTCCAAAAGCTCTCCAGTGGGGAGGATTGATCTGGTGGATTATTCCTTGTTAGCGATCCAATATGGTACAATGGTTTCTAGAAGCCGCGCGTGAAGAAAATTAGACGGCGAAAACACAAAGAAGCCGCACAGATCAAAGGTCAGAAGAGATCTCCTTCCGCAACATCGGAGGTCGGAAGAGCATCTTCTTCCAAAACGGTGGGTGGCCAAACTACTAGTCTGTCCGCGGGGATAACCGGACGAAAAAAATATAAGGATCGGTGGTCGAAAGCATTTCCCCTTCCACAACAGTGGGACTCACAAGCCTTTCCCCTTCCGCAACGGCATGGCTCACAAGCCTTTTCCCTTCTGCAACGTTGGAGCGAAAAGCGGAATGGGAGCCGCAACATCGGAGCTATAAGGGATCGGAAGTTGAAAGTGGAATGGGAGCTGCAACAATGGAGATATAAAGGCTTCTGGTAGCTGCAACAACAGGCACAATATTGATCGGAAAGATAACGCTTCCAGCAGCTACAACGGCGGAGCTCACAAGAACTTCCCAGTCCACAATTGCGGAAACCAAAGTGACTAAAAATTCCGGCTTGAAAACCAAATAACAGCCAATTGAGATAGAGTTCGTCGGAGCCCGTTGCTTGTCCTCTTCCACAACGGCGGAAGCTCAGATAACTAAAACTTTCGCAATGCGTTCGCACGGGGACATTTCAAAATGGTTTTTGCAATATTACACAGTTTGATGTCGTGTTTCAAGGAAGGGAATAGATGCATTGGTTCTGTCTTGGCATATGAGTAACACTTTGGAAGGAATCATCATGTCCAGCTTCTTTGTAACGGTTTGGCGAAGCTTTCTTGGAAGTTATGCCACAATGTGGATAACGTTGAAAGGTAGATGAACAGCATGTTGGGGACCCAGAACGTCAAAACGCTTGAGGTGCGATTTGACTGAATGGAATATGGTAATAGCTGTGTGAAAGAAGGCAAATCCGTTACTTATGGGGGCTTAAATGGAGGAAGATGGGGCCCAAAAGGACAGACGGAGTAAGGAGAAAAAAAAAGAGTTGGGGCCCAGAAGGACAGACAGAGTAAGGAGAAAAAAAAAGAGTTGGCTGTAAAATTATTCCAGATGCTGTTAGTGTAAAGTCAAGCATTCTCTGTTACATGTTGGCTTCTTTGTCTTTTGAAGACCAGATTGTAATTTCCAGAGAGGATTCTTGAATACTTTCTATTCAGCCTTCTGTTTTACAGTTTTCTGTAGTTGATTTTGACAGAGACAGAGGATAGCAGGAGTGTTTTTGCTGCAATTTATCCAGAGTGTTGTTTGTATTTAGAAGTCGACCATTTCTCTGTTATAGTTTGGCTTCTTTATCTTTTGAAGTCCAAGTTGTAATTTTCAGAGAGGGGGTCTTGAGGACTTCCTGTCCAGCATTCTGTTTCTGCAACTGCTGAAATTGATTTGCAAAGTCCAGAACCATTTGTACCATTTTTAAAGCCATTAATTGGATCGGTTCCCATTGGAGAGGGACCTGGAGATGTAGCCCAGTGGAGGGGGTGAACGCCGTTATCAACTTATGTTTTGTGACTCTCTTATTCTGTGTTTTCTTCCTTGTATCTGTCTATCATTGTTGTGGTTTTTAGTCCTGTTCTGAGCATTTAATTTCTGCTAATACTGTCCATTAATTAACCTGTTGAATGCATTCTTTGACAACAAACTTTTAATGCACTCAAGTTGAGGTCCTACGGATCATTTTTACTGGGAGGGGACTTTCCCCCGAGTGTCATTATCCTGCACATGTTTCCTTGCATTGAGCATATGTATGTTTCTCTGCTTGGAACTAGTTTGTTTTCCCCTAACACTCGTCTCCTCCTAGATTTGTAACTATAAATCAATTTTATTCTTTTTCAAGATTTTCAAAATATCCAAAAAAGTCCAAAAAATCAAAAAACCAAAAATTCAAACAAGAAAATATGTTATCTTTGGCAGCAGTCAAGTCGTGTTTCCTTTGAACAAAGCACTGTATATCACATCTATTTGTTTGGTTAGTAGTTTTAATTTATGATTTGTACTCATTTTTCTGAGTTTACCTGCACCGACTAGTTAAGATTCTAGTCCCTATAGAGCCTCTATTGATTCCTCCTGTGTCACAGAGATGTCCTAGTTTTGTATATCGAGTCTATGCTACCTACATTTTGTCACCATTCACCTTTATGCTCTTGTTCGAAGGAATTTGAAACCTGAGTCGACCATTCCTCAGTTGTCTTGAATTTGCATGTCGGCCATTCTCAGTAGTATTACAGGTTTGTGCACATCTTCTTTGAGTCCTTCCACATTATACAGTGTTGTTGAGTACCTTGTGTTGGTTGATGGGGGATGCATTAATACCCTCCTTCCAGTGGATTCCATCCCATCAACTTTAGATAATTTATTCTGGGATAGGAGTCTAGAGTCATTTGAGTGCCTTGAGACTTACAATCATCAGTGGTAGGTTCTCTCGCCATCGACAGTTTTGGGAATACATCAATGTCCCCTGATCGATGGATTCTTCCAAGTGTTCGACCTCAACACATTTATTCTCACTTGTTAGATTGAACTCTAGTACCTTGATTCCCATTTGCATTATCAATGGGTGATCTCGCATCTGTTAACAGTACACATCAATGACCGATAATCAAACAATGGACTACTATGTTTGACCTAGACACCTCTATTCACATAGTAGGACATGTAATCGTAGTGGTTTGTGTAGAAGAATTTTCAGATTGGTGGCACTCCACATACGCTACATCCTTGATCATGCTAGTGTTCATGAGATTTCATCTCTCATGACTTGATTCTAGTGTATGCCAGATATCTTCAGCCATTATGGAGATCTTGATCCATTGTATATATTCAATTTTCATGGAGATCTTCATCCTTTGTATATCTTCATCATGGCCTATGATGCCACAACATCGTACCTATTTATGTGGAAGATACAGAGATAGAATAATCAGTATTATGAGGACATAAATATAACATACCTATCATATCTCTTTTTGTAATTACCATTGATCCTCTAGTGATATTCCACCACGTTTCTCCAAACATAGACAAATAGCCGCTATCTCCCAACTGCCCTGTTGAGATCAAATTTATTTTCATAGTAGGAATGTGCCTTACATCCTTTAGCACCTATTCACTTCCATTATTTAATTTAATCCGTACCTTACCCTTTCCAACAATTTTACATGGTTCATCATCCCCCAATAAAACATGTCCAAAATCACCTTGAACATAATCATGAAAGAATTTCCTATGGGGTGTAGCATGACATGAAGCCCCTGAATCTACTACCCAATAATCGCTAGTATTATCTAATACAAGAATCAAAGCATCTTGTAACACATCAACTGCTACATTTGCTTCCCGAGTAGTCTCTTGCTTCCTCTCACCTTTCTTATTTGGTTCTCTCCAGCATTTCTTCAGATTTCCTTTCTTACCACAGTTCCAGCACTCTATTTTTGCGAATCTGGACTTGGATCTGCCACTTTTAGACTTGCTGGGATTTCCTGGGTTCCTTCCTCTCTCATTTTATCTCCCTCTTCTCTCCATGGTCAATGCACCCCAATGCTAGGGGAACGTGTGTACAATAAACATGGGGTACAAACATGACTGAATAGTATCTCTGGATCTAGAAGATCATGCTTTACAATCAACAAAGGAAACTGTAAAACACTGTTGGGGTTCCTTGATCAGGAGCAATGGATTTTTGCAACCATGGGAGGCACCAGAATCCTCATTTAACCTCACCAATTTTCATAGGAAGAGTCTTGAGTTTGGTTCAGACTCAGACTAGTTCAATTTGTTTCATGAGGACATGCAATCAGATAGCTATGGGGAGATGTTGGGTCCTGAATTTTCCCCATTTTGCCATACTCTGTCCCATCCTTTTCCCCTATTTTCACCCATGTTTTGCAGCTGAACCTTTATCCTTTTCATACAAACCAACATAAATATCTCAGTTATAAATCATTATTTATTATTTCATTTTATGCTTGGTTTTATTTATAATCATGAATTTTACCTATCGTTGTGCTAATTTGTCCATGATTTGAAAGAAATATTCAAAATCACAGGTGGTGCAATTGCTACAACTTGTTATATCCAGGTGTCACAACTGCAACAACTTGTTCTATCTGGAATATGGTCCCTCTTGGATTCAACTACTTGCTCAAAATATTCAGTCGACATTATCGCAGAAGGAATCTCGGGTGCGCCTTCATGCTTGCAACTGAACTCTCCGGTAATCTTCCTCAATTCGTGGAACAACTCATAGTAAAAGTTTATCTATTCGTGAGCTGATTGTATGCAAGGAATGGTTAGATGTAACTGCTTTGATGATTCGACAACTTGAACATCAAATATATTCACGGCTTCCTGAAATTGATGTGACATACTAGCTTTTCTCTTGTATAAATATACGCAGGAAAGGAAAACGAAGGGTTCATTCCTAGTTTGTAAGAGATAGCAAAGAGACTATAACTGTATCTGTAATTTTTATCCAATTAATAAAAGGGTGATAATTATCAATAGTTCTATGTTGCATCCTTCATGAAATTTCAACATCATCTCTGTTTGAAGGCCAAGGCCCACCTTCTAAGAGAGTTGCTGGCAGTTTATATGCTTTAGTATTTTATTTCTATTTTGTGTGGAATTTTAGTGTGATTCACTTAAGTGGTTAGATGTGACTGCATTTGGTTAGTGATTGCATTAGTTAGTTTTCCTTTGTCTTGTTGTAGGTGATTTTGTGTGACAGTTGACTGTGTAGATAGTTTTCCTTATTATGCAAAGGTGTGTTAGAAACTCCTAATGAAGCCAAGGGGGTGGTCCCTAAGAAAGAGTTAACTAAGGCTCTTATGTTTTAGTCATTAAATATGGAAGTAAGTTTTATAGGATTTTTTGAGGTTAAATACTGAGACAAAATTGTTTGGAAATTTAAATAAATATTTCACCGGCACAACATCAATACATAAGAAAAATTGAAATGTTGCAAGGTGGAAACATGAAGTTGGGAAACACTTTTGCTTGTTTTTTGACAAAACAAATTGCAAAATTTTATGTTTTTCAATTACAACCCCTTCAAACCGATATCTCCCTTAGGGATTTCACCTTGAAGTCAAACAATTTTTAGATAATTGAATTAGCTACATAGTTTTTTTTTAATTTATTGACATATAGTGGGGCAAATTTGACTTCCACCAATGACATATACTTTAAAATTTTAAGTATGAATAATGAGTGACCTATGTGAACCACATTTTTCTTAGAGATAGTTATTCATTTTAGGGAAACAAAATTTATACTCATAATATGCACAGATTGAACTTGTGCATGGAGTATATATTGAGGTTTTTCAGACTTGAGAACTATTTTTTATTATTTATCGAAACAACATAAGTTCAGAAAATGGTGCATTATCGACACACATTGGTGAGATTAAATTTTCTTTTTAGTGTGAATCTTATTGGAAAAACTAAAAGTACCCTTTTGAAGAGGACAAGACAATTATGATTTCTATGAATATTTCAAAAAAAAATTGTGTTTTCTTTGTTATCATATTGAATTTTCATTTCGGGTGATTTTCAGAGTAATAAAATTATTAAGGGATAAGGTTTAGAAAAAATTTATTAATAAATTGAAATTGAAATTAAAATGAAACAATTACTATATCATTGGAAACTAGATTCAGAGATGAATCCATTGCTGTCAAGTCCGACAAATAATATTTAAAATTTGCAAGGGTTTGGGCCTGTTGAAGTTGCAGGTTCAAGAAAGATGCCAAATATTTTCGCAGTTTTTGTTGACCATGAACTCTGGGATGAAAAAATATATTCCAAAATCTCGACCGAGAGTTTAGTTCAAACTCTCATATGAGAATGTTTTTTTAAATATAGCATGGTGATTGGTTCAAATCTCATCATAGAGTTTTATTAAACTCTCGGTCGATAGTTTGAACTCTCACAAATTCTCGGCCTAGAGTTTGAGGTTGAATTTTTTTCACGTGTTCATCCACGTGCCCTCTTTTTTCTCACTCTGTTGTCATTAAAAAAATTCCAACTTCACTCTTTCACCCATCAGTAAGAATAAAAAAAAGGCCTTACAAACAAACTTTGAATACATTACAAAGCTGAGAAAGCCTTACTTGAACTAAACTACTCAAAACTTATTAAACAAAAGCACAGTTGTTCAAAAAATAGGAGAATCAACAATATATAAACCACTTAGTAAATCTGACAAAAAGTAAAAGAAATCACTAAAATAGGTTAAAGGATCAGCAACCAATCATAATCCAACCAAAAATGCCAAGAGGAGATACTTAAAATCCTTAAGCATGCACAAGTTCAAACTAACTTAACCAAAGAAAGGCATACAAAAGAAAACCAAAAAAGACTTGCAACCAGCCATAGACTAATAAATCTTTAGTATGAAGCCCCATAAGCAATAATCCTTCAAAATCAAACTCGGAGAAAGAAAACCCTAGGATTTTTTACATATGTCTACAGGAAAATGAGACTGTGTAGTGGCAGTCCCGTGAACCACTCGTGGTTGTATTTTAGGAAAACCATGAATTCAAATGGAAAAACATGACTGTAAGTATAGGAAACCTGTGAATGCCTCAAAACGTTTTCAAAAACAAGGGGTTCAAGCACATCTGAGATTCAAACAAACAGACTGATAACAGACCATTGCAAACCTTAAGCAGGACTAGAAAAGGAAAAAAACTAGACAAAGACTTCAAAATAAGAGACCCCAAAACAAAATAGACTCCCCAGCAGAGTTTCCAATTATGTTGTTAGGTATAATAGATACATTATGGATGGGGGTTTAGAGGCCACCAACTGACCATGTTCTACTTGCAGACACTAGGGTTTTACCAACATAGATTAGATATTAATAGAAAGAGAATATGTACTTTTTTATATGATGGTTGATTCTATCTTTCTTCTTCTACTACAATGCTCATTTGCTTACAATATTCAGTACCATAAACAAATATTTCCCTTTATTCAAAGTATCTCTTATTTTTATATAAAATGAGATATGAACATGTAATGATTACATTCAAAACAAATTACAATCTAGATCATTACTCATAACATTAAAAGCATATGTCTAGACATTGATGTAAGGTAAAACAATCTTTATTATCAGATATCTAGAAACATTGCAAATCCTCATGTCTGACCAAACTCCTCTACAAACCAAGACCTGAGTCCTCTTGCACCTCCTCTGAATGGAAACCTTGAGTATAAATTTTCCTTCAAAGTTGGTCCCCTTTCCTCATACCCTTCCCCTCTTTTTATAGTTGTTGTTGAGGAAGGAATTTGAGGATTAGGATGGTTAGGAAATTTGGGGAAGTTTCCAAACTGAGCCCAAATTCCTTGATTTAATCATATTTTTATTGTTTAACTATCCTTAATGGCATTCATAGGTTCGTATAGACCATCTCTTGAGTGACTCATGGGTTTTCCATAGGAAACTCACTAATATTGATAATATGTGGGATGTACATGGAAGACTAGTGAATAGCATGCAGGTTTCTCAATGGAAATTAGTTAATACATGATGATCTTAAGAGAAAAAATGGTTGATGCTGGAGTGATCAAGGTGTATTAAGGATCCGAATCATCTATGGGGTTATGGCTACATCAATCCATATTGTCCTTTTGTGCAACAACATATTGGATGTCATTACTCGGATGGAGAAGTGTCATTTCACTATATAAAAGATAGGTATAAGGTGTTGTAGGGAATCATATACTACAAATAAATAATCTATTTGTTCCCTCATTCAATATTGAAGAAAAAGGTTTTGAAGAGTGCCCATGATTCTCCTTTAGCAGGCCACCCTAGTTTCTTCAAAACACATAGAATGTTGAGAGAAAGATTATGTTGGAAGGGTTTGACTAATGATGTTATTAAATATGTGAATGAATTCCCAACATGTCAGCAAAACAAACTAGAGAAAAATAATCCAACTAGTCTCTTGTATCCTTTTCCTATACCATAAGAAAAATTGGAGAACATTTCCATGGATTTCATCACTAGTTTATCGAAAGTTCTTGGTAAGGACTACATATTTGTAGTGTTGGATAGGCTCACTAAATTTGCTCGTTTATTTTCTATTACTACATATTTCAGTGTTGCAAAAGTTGTTGAACAATTATTTAGATAATTTTTTCAGATTGCATGGGCTTCCCAAGAGTATTGTTAGTGATAGAGATAGAAGACTTGTGAGTGCATTTTGTCAAGAACTCTTAAAAATGGTGGGAAAAAACTCGAATCCTAACACAATATATCATCCACAAACTGATATCCAAATAGAGAGGGTGAATTAATGTTTGTAGGGTTACTTGATAAACTATGTTAGTGGCAATAAAAAACCATGGATCAAATGGTTGCATTTGGCTGAGTTTTTCAATAACACTACTTTTCATATCTCCATTGGCATGTCTCCTTGTAGAAGAGATATGATAGAACATTCAGAAATAAAAAATATTATATTATGAATAAAATAAATTCTTAATGCTAAGATAAAACACAGTATTTAGATCTAGCGACAAAGATAATTCTCACAAGCATGCACAAGGAAATTAGAGAGAAGAATAATGAGACTTAATACATTAGAAGTGGAGTATGATGTAATACTTTTCCATGCATTATTTATCAAATGGATTGTTTATTTTTACAATAGTAATACAACCTTATAAATGAAAATTGAGTTGTTAGAAGGAAACTCATGCTAGCTCATAAAGCAAACTTACTAAAATATGGTAAACCCCCATAGTTGACTAAAGCAGTTTCCAAATTTTTGAAGGACCTAACAAATTTGCTAAAGAATGGAAGAGTTTTCATGAGTGATGGAAAAACATGCTAATCATGGAATCTGGAGAGAAAATATAGAGGATGGGTTGGCTACAAAAGATAGTGGTTTCCTAGTTAACTAGCTTTACCTTTTCCACTGAAAAGCAGGATAAAAGAAATATAAAGACATATTTTACAGGAAGATGAAGTTACTAATATCGAAATTAAATAAAGTACATAGGATTTATCTAGAATAAGGATAAAGGGACTCATGGGTTATGTTGAAATTGAACCCAAGTGATAGATCAATTACACTCACAAAACTGCTAATCAAACATGCAAAATTCACACAAAAGGAGACTGAAATCAGAGCATAACTTAATCTTGTATTGAATAAGTGTACATAACAAAACCATATGAAGTAATAGGCTTCTGAAATATATAATTACATGAGATATTCGAAAGCACTAGTTTCATATTCAAATTGGTAAAAAAGCAGGCTTACTAAATCAAGTCAAACCCCCCATAGGTGCAAAAAGGACTTTCCAAATATATGAAGATCCTCATGAATTAGCTAAATAAATTAGGAAATATATAAAGTGTTGGAAATACAACTCATTTATTCTTTTTTTTGGATAAAAGGAAGGAGGAGGATTTGGGAAAAAAACAAGGCAAGTTCCCCTAAACTAGCTTTTCCTTTATGCCTTAAAACTGTTGTAAAGCAAGGCAACTTTCAGAAAAAGTAGATATGTTCTTTAAGGAGCTAGGAATAAATAATACTTGCTAAATATGTTTCTAGGATGATTAAAAAGCTCTCCATGACCCATTTTAGAAAGTCTTGACTTCTAGGAACATGTGTAAGTCAACTAGCATAGAGAGGGAATCTAGGAATCTAGGAATAAGACAAAAATGATTTCATTAATGTAAACTATGGGTAACTATGGATTGATTACTTTAACACCCCCCTTAATCCTAAATTTATGAGTAAATATTAGAAAATTATAGGGCCTAGCAACAAGGCTTAGTCACCCTTTTACATACTGCATTCCCATACAACCAAGGAAAGAGGAAAAAACCCAATGGGAAAATCCTCCCTTAAACATGGACAGGAAATTGTTTTTGGAAATCTTGTTATCAATCATTCTTCACCACATGATCAGAAATCCATAGTAGTGATTTGATATTACTGAATTTCTTCTCACATAATACTTTGGTGAATATATCTACTACTTGTTCTGAAGATGTGTAGTAGAGTAGAGCAATGGTACCATCATGCACAAGCTCCCTGATATAGTGCATATGGATGTCAATGTGATTTGTTCTTTGTCTTTGAACTGGATCAGTGGAGATTCTAATGATTCTTTGATTGTCACAATAGATGACTATTGAAAACTCTGATTCTAAACCACATTCTCCAAGTATCACTTCCAACCATAAACATTGAGTAGCTGCATTACAACTCCTCTATACGTTTCCTCTATAGATGAGAGTGCTCTAGCACTTTGCTTCTTACTTGACCAGCTGATTGGTCCTTTTGAAAGTATGAACACATATCCTGAGGTTTTCGATCTATGTTGTTACCTTCCCAATCATTGTCAGTAAATCCAACTAGCTCTAAGTCAGATTTTGCTTTGTACGAAATCCCATGAGTCCTTGTTTCCTAAACAAAGTTTAGGATCCTCTTGGATGCTCTCCAATGGATCTCATGGGGATGATCCATGTATATCAAAGCCACAATAATTGTATAAGATCATTCAGGTCAACTATTTGTAAGATAAATAAAACACCCAATCAACTTCCTATAGAGTGTATTATTTACCATAGGAGAAGAACCTGTTTTCTCAAGCTTAACTCATGGAAGGAATGGAGTCTTGCTTGGTTTGAAATATTTCATGCTTAAATTGGTGAGAAAATATGAATCATACATTGACTATTGAAACTTTATTCCATGCTGGGATTGAGCAATTTCGAGACCCAAGAATTGGCTCAACAATCCCAATTTTGTCATAGAAAAGGCATGGTTCATTTCATCCTTCAAGGAGGAAATCTCTTTCTTTGAACTTATTGTAATCAGTACATCATCCACATAGAGAAAAATAATCATTAAAGAACCATGAATCAGCTTCAAATATACATTAGGATCATACTTGCATCGAACAAAACTTGGTGACAGCAAAAATCCATCAATCTTGGCATACCAAGCCCTGGGGGATTGCTTGAGCCCATAAAATGATTTATTTAACCTACACACTAAATATGGATTAGATACAAAACCTTATGGTTGCTGGATATAAATCTCTTCATTTATATATCCATTCATAAAGGTACACTTCACATCCATGTGATGTACCTCCCATTCCTTCGAAGCTGCAATGGCTAGAGCTAGCCTTATGGAGTCCATCTTTTCCACTGGTGCAAAGGTCTCATTGTAATCAATACCATGTACCTGAGAGTATCCCTTGGATACCACTATTGCCTTATATTTAAAATGTGAACCATCAGCATCAAACTTAGTTTTAAATACCCACTTACACTTCACTAGCCTTCTCCCCTGGGGGAGATTTACCAGTTCCCATGTGTTGTTCTTCTGGAGCGAGATGAATTATTATTTCTTTGATGTTTGACATATTGGATAGTGTGCTGCATATTCATATTTTTTTAGATCAAAATATATCATGAAATAACAATTCTCAACAAAGAGTGTATCTTTCACATAAAAGGCACTCTCAAAGTGAGATCCAGTCCTCCTAGTATCATTAGGATTTCCAACTAGTTCCCCAGCTGCATGAATCATCCTTGCTGCCCACTTTGGTCTTGTAGGGATGTTAGGATCTGAAATTAATTCATCATTATCATACATATCAGAATAAAAAAAATCATTAGTCTCTTCACTTAAAATCAATGGTTGTGGTGGTGAAGAGGACTCTCCAACTTCAACTGCTACTAAAGGATCTTCTCCAAACTGAACACTTCTTTCAATGAAATATTTGTTAGTGCTCAAGTTTATCAGATTGTACCATTTTAAATCTTCAGAATACCCAAAAAATAGGCACTCTTGGGTTTGGGGTTGCAAATCCTTCCGCTTTTCAGTTAGAATTCTAGCCCAAGCCTTTGAGCCAAAAATCCTGAAATGGGTCACATCTGGCTTGTGCCCACTCCAAGATTAGAAAGGAGTCATAACATAAAGTTGCTTATGTGGAACACTATTTTGTATATAGGATGCACATTTTATAGCCTCATCCCAAAAATTTGGTGGCAAATTTTTAGCCTTCATCATGCAAGTTTCCATCTCCTTCAGTGATCTGTTCTTTCTCTCAGCAACACCATTTTTCTGTGGTGTGTAAGGAATAGAATGTTGCATATGTATACCTACATCTTTGAAATACTAGATGAACTCAGAATTGACATACTCACCACCATTTTCATATCTTAGGATATTTAGTTTCCTCCTAGACTGGTTTTCAACCAAGGCTCTAAAGACTTTGAAGAGGTCAAAAACTTCATAATTATGCTTTAGGAAGTAAACCCAACAATACCAGGAAAAGTCATCTATGAAGATGAGTGCATATTTGTCTTGACTCATGGACATATGAGGGAATGGACTAGTAATGTCACTGTCGATCAACTCAAGAGGTGTAGAGGTTCCCTCATGACTAGCTCTGTCATACTTGTGCTCTGGGTGTTTTCCTAGGATACAACCTTGACAGAATCCCTTAGAAAACTTGATCTTTGGTAACCCTATGACCATATCTTTGTCACTCAAATAAAATATATAATTGTATTTAAGATGGCCAAATATTTCTTGCTTCATTAGCATGAGTAAGAAGAGCAGAGGGGTTTGAGTAGGGTTTAAAATGGAAAAAATTGTTTACCTTCGAAGTGTGATCAATAACACCTTTTGCTATGACTTTACCATTCGAAATATCTATGATTTCAACTTCATTGGGGGAGAATATGACTTTATTTGGAGACCAGTGTGAGTCATTTGATACACTGACAAGATATTAGAGGCAAGACCTGAAACATACAACACATTATTGAAATTACCATGGTCAATATCAATCCTACCCTTTCCCATATTGTCAGTCAGAGAGTTATCTCCCAAAACTGTTGGTGGACCTTTCGACATGTCAAGAGAGGAAAATATCTCCTGTGTCGAAACCATATTTCTGGAAGCTCCAAAATCAATGATGAAGCTAGGTGAGCTTGAGGTGCCAGCAACCAAGGCATGTACTCTCTCCTTGTCTTCTGAATTTGATCCTCCTTCCCTCTTCTTTGAGCAATTAGGAAGGGAGATGTTTTTCTTCTTCAGGAGTTGAGTCAACATGTCAATTTTTTTTTTCATACAATATCTCTTAGGATGATAGCCCTTACTGGAGTATGTGCAATTGCTCATTTCTCCTTTGTTCTTCTTCTTTTGGGGGTCCTTCTTGGAGCCTGAGGACTCCTCTTGAGAATTTTCCTTGTCTCTATTTTGCTTAGGTGTATTTTTAGCTTTTTTCTTTCTTTTTGTATCCACCTTCGAATCTCCAACAACCAAATCTTGGTCTTTGGAAGTTTTGATGGTGCCCATCATCACCAATTTATCTTGCTCTTGAGTGAGGGATTTCATGAACTCAACAAGCTTAGGCATATTCTAGGTTCAAGCTATCAATTTAGTGGCATAAAAGGTCAAAAAAAACACTGAATAGTTAGGACCAATCTTTGAGAGAATGGTCGAAACTAGTTGCTCCTCCTTATTTTCAATCCCACATTGTTTTAACTGCAAAACAATGGCCTTAAACTTGGTAAAATAGAGTTGCAATGATTTGAAGCTACTGGGAATCAAGGAGATCAATTCATTCTTGATTTAATCTCCTCTCATCTCATATGTATTTCCAAAAAGATCTTCAAGATTCTCCCACACCTCATTAGGAGATGTCAATGAATCAAGATGGAAGAGGAGGTCTCTTGAAATACTTAGACATAAAAGACCATAGGCCTCATCCCTCTTGTTGTGCCATTTGATTTTCTCTGCAGCTGCATTGGGCTCTGCCTCAGTAGCCATGGTAACCCTTTAGAGATATTTCTCTCTCAATAATATCTCCATATCATCTTTCCCTTCGAATAAATTGAATGGAGTCAAGATGATCCTTTGAGATTGGTCCATATCTGAGCTCCTGTTCCCTTCAGTCAGTAGAATGTGCTCCCAGTCAGTGATGTCAAACCTACAATAAAAATTTGGAAGGATAGAAATAAATATATAAAGGCTCTAATACCATGTGGAAATTGAACCCAAGTTATAGATAAATTACACTCACAAAATTGCTAATCAAACATGCAAAATTCAAACAAAAGGAGACTGAAATTGGAGCATAACTTAATCCTGTATTGAATAAGTGTACATAATAAAACCATATGAAGTAATAGGCTTCTAAAATATATAATTAAATGATATATTCAAAAGAACTATGTTTCTATTCTAATTGGTAAAAAAGAAGGCTTACTAAATCAAGTGAAACACCCCATAGGTGCAAAAAGGAGTTTCCAAATATACGAAGATCCTCACGAATTAGCTAAAGAAAGTGGGAAAGCTAACATGTGATGGAAATAAAACTCATTCATGATTTTTTTTGTAGAAAAGGGAGGATTATGTGGGAAAAAAACAAGGCAAGTTCCCCTAGATTAGCTTTTCCTTTATGCCTTAAAACTGCTGTAAAGCAAGGCATCTTTCTATAAAAAACAAATATGCGCTTTAAGGAGCCAGGAATAAATAAGACTTGTTAAATATATTTCTAGGGTGATTCCAAAGTGCTCCATGAACCAGTTTAGCAAGTATTGACTTCTAGGAACATGTGGAAGTCAACTAGCATACATAGGGAATCTAGGAATCTAGGAATAAGACAAAATTGATTTAATTAATGTCAAATATGGGTAACTATGGGTCAATTATTCTAACAGGTTATATATGGAAAGTGTTGACCAATTTTTGCAAGTGGATGTCGACTATCTAGTCTAGTGGATAGGAACTTAACCAGAAATGATTAGTATGTGTTATCCTAAGTATGGAGTGGGTTTATAATATTCCAACACCCCCTTTTAAGTGTCAATTCATGATGGATTTATATGAAATAATCATAAATATAGATGCATATAGGGCCCAACAACAAGCCTATGGTCACCCTTTACAATTATTTTTGTCCAGAAAAAGTTGAGGAAAGAGGCAAAACCACATGGGGAAAATCCTCCCTCAACAAAGGACAAGGCACAAAATTGAAAAACATGTCTTCAAAATATTTTTTTTCACTTGAATGAGCTGGATGAACTGCTTCTGATAAAATAATTTGATGAAGAAGTTGTGAACTCAATGATCGTGTGCTAGAGTGTAGTATCTGCAAGAAAGAAGATGAGAGACTTAATGGCTCCCTGTTTTGGCCATATTCTATCTATACATGAGATAAGGAACCAATTATTTTAATTGAATTTCTTCATGTTTATCATCTATCTAAGCATAATTTGCATAAGTTTGAAAGCTATTCCATGAAATTTATACGAAGTTATATTTTTACTATTATTCCAACTCATTTTATTCATATTTAAAACATAAATTTAAAACATTGTTAGGGCTAGGACCTTAAAGGTCCTTAGTTTTGGCAACTCCGCAGTTTTGGTGCAAAGCTTGTAAGCGGAGTTGCGACCCAAAATAGTCTTAGGGGTTTCGGGGTTGGGTCAAAGCCCCTCTTTTTCTAATTAACCCATGGTATAAACTCATGGTTTTTAAGCCAATGGTTTAAGCCCATGGTATTGTAATAGTGCACTTGTATAAATAGGCACTTATGTAAGGGTTTTAGGGGTTTTTTTGGTTATGATGTTGATGTGATGCAAAGAATCTAAGGCCTATTTTAGGGTTTAAGGTTAAGTCCCAGCTGAGTGCGCAGAGGGTTTTTGTAAGAAAGGTTAAAGTCTCAGCTGAGTGCGTGGGTGACCTCTGCAGCTGAGTGCACAGAGGGTTTAAGAGGAAAAGATCTGCAGCTGAGTGCACAGATCAGGGAAGAAAGGATATGTAGCTGAGTGCACAGTTTTGGGCTATTGAGAAGATCTGCAGCTGAGTGCGTAGGTCAGAACTATGTTGTTTGTAAAGAGTTGAATATAAAGGCAGTTCTGTGGACGTATCCCCTACACTGGGGGTGAACCACATATATCTTGTGTTGTGGTGGTTATGTTTCTTTTGTGCTGTTATGTTTTATACATTTGATAAGTAGTTGAATGATAAGTAAGATATATTGCTAAGTACTAACTTCGCTGTGAATTCCTAGTTAAGGGTTAAGCAAGTAACTATCTATTTATCTAAACTGCGAAGCTATTTAAGTGAATGTCAAAGCTCTGTATTGCATAACTATTATTTGTTAAGGCTAAAGGTACAGTAATATCACTCTTTTGCCTACAAAAACCTGATTCTGCGGCACTCCATAGTTGTTTCGGGTGAGATTGTAACCTGTTCGCAAGTTGTTGCCAAAAGGGCCAACACTGTGGGTCTGTTTGTTGATGCAAAGATAAAAGGATAAAAGCTTGGGTCTGCCCTAAGCCCAACAAATTGGTTTCGTTGCTGGTTGAATAGTATCTGCTTCAAGAGGGATCTACGTCGTACCTCGAGGGATATGTTTTGGAGGCCCTCAGTAAAAGAAATCAGTGACTGGATTGAAGATACTTATCTGAAACTTGTTGAACAAGAAAATAAGGATCCTCATCGTAGCTCAGACGACTTCTTGCAAAGGTACATTTTTTCTGATATTTATGAAATTTTCTTTGGTAATATCCACATAGAATTGCACTAGTGGTTATCTAGGTTGACAGAAAGAAAGACAAACTTCAAAGAAGATCAGTCTCCTGCCTAGACCCCAGAAAGAATTAAGTTGTTGAAAAGTGTGAACAACGCGGTATCAAGAGTTGTTGACTTCTGGATAATGCGAACCCTTGAAGAATTTGTGACGGGGTTTGCCATCGACACACATACTTCTTTCAGCGAAGCAGAGAAACGGTTTTTCAAAGGACCAAGGGGTAAGTACTTGAATTCATTAAGTTTGAAAATTAAAATGCTTTTGGCTGAGAAAGGCATATTGCTTATCGAAACAGATTGCTAGATTTATTGCTACTAACCTATGTTTGGAAGCGAAAGTGACTTCGATGAGCAAAGTGGTTTGCTTCGAAGCGGTAAAAGATACAAGAGAAATCTTGGATCCTATACCCTAGGCCAGAATACTGGTTATACCCCAGTAAGTTCAGAAAAATATGAATCTGAAGAAACCCCTTTTGTTAGAAACCCTCTTATAACCCCGCAGTGAAGACATGTTATCCCTGAGAACCTGTCGCAGTCTGAAAGTAACCCTAACCCTAGTAGTCCTATTGTAGGTGAGTCTACCTCAGTAAGTTCCCCTTCCCCTGTTATCAGTCCCCCTCCTTCACCCCCTCGATCCAATATGGCCCATGTGAATGATGATATCAAGCTCCCAATATTTAAAGGAACTGGATCAGAGGATCCAGAGCAGTTTTGGTTCTTATGCAAAGTTGTTTGGACTGCTAAGAATATTATGGATCAAAATACAAGAAGAGCGTAGCTGGTCACCTCTTTCAGAGCTGAGCTTTGACCTGGTTTATGAAGTTTTCCAATACTCAGAACTATGCCTTGGAAGATATTAAAAAAGCCATGATCAAAGGATTCAAGAAGCCTAAATCAAAGTCACAGTGTATAACTGAACTGAAAGAAATTCAGCAAAAGCGAGGTGAATCAGTTTGGGACTTTGATCAGAGGTTCAACATTCTACTGGATCAAGTTAGTTTTACTAATGGACCAGAATAGCATAAAGAATGGTTCATTGCAGCACTATTTCCTCATATCAGGACTCCACTTATGCAACAGAAGGTTCAATTGGTCAACAAGAGGCGTTGGAAATTTCCATGAAACTTGAAACAACTCCTGTCGGAGATAATTCTGGCATAGCCCAGATATAGGTGCAGTTAGGAGAAATGGCTTTGGAGCTTCATGACATGAAAAAAGGGAAAGCTACTCATGAAGAGGTTTGGTATACACGATGTAAGACAGAAGGTCATGACAAAGAACAATGTCCTGCACTAAGAAATTACCTGAATACTGGTGCACCAAACCTGTTTAACCCTACTGTCCTATATTGTGAGATCTATAGAACAACTGACCAGCATCGACCTAAATATTTCTATCTGCTATAGAGATATGTTCAGGTACCTAAGAATCCCTACTGCAAGTTCTGTAATTCAGTTGGACACAATGAAGACAAATGTCGCAGCTTTGACCTCATGAGAGAGAGAACCTATGATGCCTATAGGGTACAACCCGATGCACAAGGCAATGATGGATATGGTTACCGTGGTCACGGTAATCTCAGAGGTCATGGTTGTGGTGGTATGACTGGAGGAGGTCGAGGCCATGTTATTTGCTATAACTGTAATCAGGCAGGACATGTAGCTAGAGACTGTCGGAACCCAACTACGACATGTCGATATTGCAGAGCAGTCGATCATGTGATTGAGTAATGCCCACAGTTGATAGCCAAGATCCAAGAAATAAATGGCACTCCTACTCAGAATATTCAGATGATTGCTTTAAAGAAAAGACCTGTCCCAGCCATTAACGTTGTTACAAGGAGTGGAGCAACAAAATAGGTGCAGAATAAGGAGAAACAGCCTGACGAGGCTTGGGTCCGCAAGAACCCAGAGAAAATCCCAGCCTTCGATGTTGAAATAGAAAAAGGAACATTTATGGATGCTAAAAAATACTTTGCTGATCAAAGAACATCAGTAGCAACTACGCAACAGCATCAACAACAACCATAGTTACAAGAAGCTTCACCGGATCAAGTAAGTACACTAACATCGTTTTTACAGAGTTGTATTGTTAGGGTTAACCTTGACTTGGGATTGAGTCAAAGGTGGTTAGGTCTAGCACATGTTTTGGGCACATGGTTTGTTGTAGCCCATGGTATTGTCCCATGGTATTGCATGTGATTAATCCTTTATAAGGCTTGAGGAGGCTCCATTGTAAAGTGTCCTGGAGGTGAGCGATGGCTAGCTCACTTGGCCCGGATGGCTAGTTTTGGCCATATAATGAAGATCTTCATTGTTATTGGTTTTCCCCACATGGGGTTTCCAGGGTATATTGTGTGTCTATATGTGGTTGCTTATGATAATATTTATTTCTCGTTCATTATTATGTTAATGTTTCTCGTTTTTCATCTAACAACTGGTATCAGAGCCATGGTTTGGCTTGGTTATGCTCGTTGGTGTTTCTATGTTGAATCAAATTGTGGGGTGCATGTTCGATGGTACCTGACACCCTAGCATTAATTTTTTGGTCCATGTGAAACTTAGCCATAGGCAAGTTTGGATTTCTCTGGATGCTAAAAGCACAAGGAATCCCTCTTATGTGCAAAGAAGGGATGTTGCATCAAGTGTGGAATGAACCACTAGGTAGGTACGAGGGTGGCAGGTGTACTCATAGCCTAGCTTGATGTGGATCAGAGAGGTTGAGTATTCTATTGCGGGAGAAATGTGAGATGGTTTAATCTCGGTTTTGGGACCAAGACTGATGAGCCATGTATGTGAACAGAATTCCTAGAGAACTGGCGGTTACAGCAGCCGATGACCCATGTAATTCGATAGATGGATTTTTCTTTATATGGACATCAATGAAAAAGTTTGGATGTTGGTACAAAAGGAGCATGACAAAAGATGAGTAAGAAAGCGAGCATGGAAAGCGAGAGGATGACGTAACAGATGGTGATGGTATAGTCACCATGAAGACACATAAAAAAAAGAAAATTGTAATGGACCATTTTGCATGTAAATTGGCATATGGTTGTAAGACCTGGTAAGGCATGCATACCCCTGGTAACTCACCGATAAAGTCCGGAGATAGAACTAGGTGATAGGGGGGTGTATGTGAGATTCCTCGATAAAAATTTGAGGGGAGTTGGTGATTACTCCAATTCAAGTTTAAAGGGGGGATTGTTAGGGTTAACCTTGACTCGGGATTGAGTCAAAGGTGGTTAGGTCTAGCACATGGTTTGGGCACATGGTTTGTTGTATCCCATGGTATTGTCCCATGGTATTGCATGTGATTAAGCCTTTATAAGGCTTGAGGAGGCTCCATTACATTTTTATGTGCCTTCATGGTGACTAATCACAGCAACTCTACCGCTGATGCACTTGCTGGACCTTGGACTTGGCAAATTTATTCTTTTCACCTTCATGCTTTAAGGCCAACAAAAACCGAGCAGGAACTCAGTTTCTCTCTGGTTACTCCCTTTGTCAACATGTCTGCAGGATTCTGGCTAGTGTGAATCTTTTCCAGTTTTAACAGTTCTTCATCTAGAACAGATCTTATGAAGTGGTATTTGAGTTCTATATGTTTAGTCCTTGAATGAAAGACTGGGTTCTTTGCAAGATAAATGGCACTCTGGCTGTCACTGTATAACCTACTATTCTCCTGTTTCTTACCCAATTCTTCCATGAACCTCTGCAACCAAATCATCTCCTTACTACCCTCTATAGCAGCAACATACTCTGCTTCCGTTGTTGAAAGTGCAACAACCTGTTGCAGTTTTGAAATCCAACTTACTGTTGTTCCACCTATAGTGAACACATACCCTGTGGTGCTCCTCCTACTATCTTTATCACCAGCCATATCTGCATCAACATATCCCTGTAGAACAGTGTTTGAACCTCCAAAACATAAAGCATGAGAAGTGGTACCTCTCAAATACCTGAGAATCCACTGTACTCATTCAAAGCATTCTAATTTCTTAATAGCTTCATATGAGTCCAGTCAGAGATGAAGATCGGGATGTTTTAGATCATATTTACAACATCACAGCTAAAGAAGAAGACTATGTTGACCCTACTACTGAAGGAATAATGGATTGGCAGTGTGACAGTTCTTGCATGATTGATTTAGACGAAAGCTTAGAGAATTGGAAGAATAGAATTTATGAGCTACATGGGCATCGATGTGCAAGAATTACTAAGTCTATCAGATGGCTTAGCTCATAGAAAAGAACCTTACCTACTTTTGATGGCTTGACAGACCCATAAGATTTTATTGTACAGTTCTTAGAGCAGGTACCCGATCCACAGAAAATGGAGACTCTAGATTCAGTATTCAGAGCCACAGCTGCCAGATGGTGGAATGGTCATAAAAAGTATATTCATAGTTGGGAAGCTTGTCAAAATTTTCTTTGCCTAAGATTCATGGATCAATATCAAAAGGTACGAAGCAGATTTAATGGTAAGACTAGCCCTCAGGAACATTTGGAGCAGTGTTATGAAGCATGGAAGCAGGTACCTTGTGAAGAATGGGTACATAGGTTTGTACACACTCTAGAACCTGTAGCAAAAAACTGGTATGCGGAGGTGGAGCTTCGCCATTGTACTATAAGTTGGGATAGCCTTACTGATAGTTTTGTGCTCACATTTTCTATTAATGAGGTTTTCCCTGCTTTGGATGTAGCTGTTAGGTTGATCCATACTACGGTCTTTGATGATAAAGAAATAGTCGAGTACCAACCTGATTGGAAGGAACAAGAAGCTGATGCAGTAGAATGTTATAACCTCACCATTGATGAAGACGATGACCCTCGCAACATTAATATTCCCGAGTCAAAAGGACATTGCGAAGTACATGGACCAAGAATCAAATCACCTAAAGTAACTCAACCCTTGAAGACAAGGAAAGTAAACATTGGATCAGAAGAAATGCGTAAGTACGCTACCATTGGAGACTATTGGGACGAAGAAATGGTAAGCAAAGTGACTGAACTCCTCCATGAGTATCAGGACTTATTTCCGACGAAGTTCTCAGAAATGAAAGGTATCCTTGGTGATATAGGAGTAATAAAAATCCCTTTGAAAGTTGATGCAAAGCCTGTGAAGCAGCGCCCGTATAGGCTGATCCCTAAGTATAAAGAAAAAGTCAGGATTGAGCTTGATAAGATGCTCGTTGTAGGAATCATTGAGCCTGTCGAAGATTCTGAATGGGTCAGCCCATGGTGGTACAAGAAAAGAAGACCAAGGGAGAAATCAGAATCTGTGTTGATCTAAGGAATCTGAATGATGCCTGTCTACATGATCCTTTTCCTACTCCCTTTACATATGAAGTTTTAGACAATGTCAGAGGTCAAGAAGTGTATTCTTTCACTGATGGATTTTCAGGTTACCATTAGATCAGAATTGCACCAGAGGATCGACATAAGACAACCTTCGCTACAGAAATGGGATCTTTCTAGTATACTGTTATGCCCTTTGGCCTGAAGAATGCACCTGCTATGTTTTCCAGAGTAGTCATATCTGCATTTAAGGAATTTATTCATAAGTTCTTGGAAGTTTACTTTGATGATTGGACTATCTTTGGTTTATTGAAAGATCATATAGCCAGTTTAAGACTTATGCTGGACAAGTGTAGACAGCATCATATTTCATTGAACTTGAAGAAGTGTATCTTTTGTGCACCTTTTGGAATTCTGCTAGGTCATATTGTATGCAAGCAAGGATTGATGGTGGATCCTGCGAAGATAGCCATTATTGTGAACTTGCCACCTCCAAAGTCTGTTAAGTAACTTCGCACTACGCTTGGTCATACTGGCTATTACAGGAAATTCATTAAAGGATATGCTCAGATTACAGCCCCTATGGAAAATAAATTGAAGAAAGATATTAAGTTTGAATGGACACCTAAATGTCAAGAAAGCTTGGATATCTTGAAAGAAAAGATGGTAACTACCCCTATCTTAGTATTCCCTAACTGAAATAAGGAGTTTCATGTTCATGTCGATGCATCTCCCATTGATTTGTGTATAGTATTGGCTCAATTGGGTGAAGGTAATATTGATCACCCTATTGCTTTTGCAAGTAGAAAATTGTCCACAGCAGAAAAGAATTATACTACCATAGAACGAGAAGGTCTAGCTATGGTTTATGCCTTGCAGAAGTTTCGACATTATTTGTTAGGATCTCATTTTAATATGTTCACTGACCATTCTGCTTTGAATTATTTGGTTAATAAGCCTGTGTTAGGTGGAAGGATATGCAGATGGCTGATTTTGTTTCAGGAGTATGACTTTGAGATCATAGTTAAGCCAGGAAGACATAACTTGGGGCCTGACCACTTGTTGAGGCTCGAGTCAGAAGAAGAGCCCACTAGTTTGGATGAAGGCCTTCCTAATGCCTAGTTGTTTGCCATCTAGATGGTTGATGACTACTATCAGGATATTTTTCAGTACTTGTCTATAGGTCTCACACCCTCTGAGATGACAACACAACAGAAAAAGCAGCTGGTGGTTAGAGCAGCTGACTTCACCTTGATAGCAGGGAAACTATATAAGATGGGCCCAGATGAAATACTGCGTAGATGTGTCCTAGAGCATGAAAAGCCATTGATTTTGGCTAAGGCACATGCTGGAACAGCAGGAGGTCATTATGCAGGAAAAGCTACAGCACAAAATATTCTGACAGCTGCATTGTGGTGGCCTACGATTCATAAGGATGCAAGAGAGTATTGCCACAACTATGATATCTGTCAAAGGATAGGCAAACCATCCAGGAGGGATGAGATGCCTCTGGTTCCATAGGTAACTTTACAAGCATTTGACAAATGGGCTATTGATTTTGTTGGACCAATCAATCCCCCTGCAAAGAAATCTGGAGCAAGATATATTTTACAACAACCGATTACCTTACTCGTTGGGCCGAAGCTCAACCATTCAAAGATTGTAGCACTGCTACAACTGCGAAGTTCATATTTGACAATATCTTGTCAAGGTTTGGGTGTCCTAGAATTCTTATGAGTGATCAAGGTTCACATTTTCTGAATAAGACTATTGAAGCATTGACCAAAGAGTTTCAAGTATATCATTAGAGGAGTATTGCCTACCATCCTCAAGCAAATTGAACTGTTGAAGCCTTTAACAAGATTCTTGAGAACGCTCTGATGAAGGTTTGCAATGTTAACAGAAATGATTGGGATCTCAGAATTCCAGCAGTATTATGGGCTTATAGAACCACTTGCAAGAAGTTGACAGGCCACACACCTTTTAGGCTGGTGTATGGATAGGAAGCAGTTATTCCCATGGAGTACATTGTTCCTAGCCTCAAAATATCTTCCTTCACAGAGATGGATGATCCAGCCATGTTGAATGAAAGGATGGCCAAGATACTAGAACTAGAAGAAGACAGATTCATTGCAGGTTTCCAGCAGCAAGTACAGAAAGCTAGAGAAAAAGCATGGCATGATAGACACATTAAGAAGAAATATTTTCAGAATGGTATCTTGTGCTCTTGTACGATAGTAAATTCATGAAGTTCCCAGGTAAGTTCAAGACACATTGGAAAGGACCATACATAGTTCAGCAAGTTACCGATGGTGGCGCAGTCTAGTTAGCTAAATTGAATGGAGAAAATTTTCCCTCCATGGTGAATGGGAGTAGATTAAAGAGGTATAGGGGTGGGCCTGTACCCCCTGATCAGAAGAAATAGCAAGAAGAAGAAGATTCTAAGTACCAAGAACAGTTGAAATTGGGTACTAGACTATAATGAAGCTGTTCTCAGAGAACTTTGGCAAATTGTTGGAAGTGTCGAAGGTTGTGGAAGAAACTCTGTTGCAGGTCGCAGTTCGACGCTCTGTCGGAACTGGTGTCAGGATGTGTCGAAGGTATGTACTATGTCGAAGGTCCTTATTTTGGCGAAGCTGAAGTTAAGGGTTGTGCCGAAGAAAAAGGTGTGTCGAAGCTTAAAATACAATCGTTGGGAAAGAATCAGATTTGGCGGCGCCGGCACGTGAACTGCATCAATTGCCTGTAATGATGAGATTTTGGGAAATCTAGCATCGTTTGGACAAGATCTACCACCGATTTGGTCAAATTTGGTGTCTTTAATGCACAATGATGGCAGATTTGGTCGTTGGATTCTATAAGAAGACACCCAGACCTGCGAAGTCTGCATTCTGCATTTTCTTGAGTTTACAGTTCAGTCCATGTCAGCTGCTCGCGAAGTCCAGGAATTATTGAGAGAATTTGAACAGAGGGGTCTGCAGAACCTTATGAGCAGCCCACCTGCATCTGCACCTTGTGAAGAGACTCCCGCAGTGCCACATCAGCCAATGCAGACATGATCAACCAGGAAGAAATTTAAGGCAGAAGTTCACTCTAAGCGGAACAAAGAAAGACACAAGCCATCAGGAAAGACACCGGAGGAAGTTCGAGGGATGGGATCACTGATAGATTTAGAAGGCCCAATGATTCCCATGACCATCATAAATATTATGAAGAGAAAGATGACGCCGAAAGATATTTCGAGAAGAAAGATAGCAGAATGAGAGACGGTCATAGGGAACACAGGCACTCTGCTAAGGATGAAAGGATGAAGGATAGCGCAAGCCATGGCAGTGGTAGAAGTAGCAGAAGGGATGACGATGATGATAGGAATATAAGGGAGAAAGACGAAAGAAGGAGTAAAAATGATGCTTACAGATATACAGATGGATACAGAGCTCGGCAGAATGCCAAAGGAGATAGTGGAGAAGGAGCAAGCAACCGAAGATATCATGCGCAGCCTCAACAAGCAATTTACTATCTTCGCCAACAAGATTCTCCCACCAGAAAAGCAGTAGAGTGTCCTGGGATGGGACACTGGTGAGTCTTAGGGGCCTATTGGGGCTCGAACCTTAAAGGTCCTTAGTTTTGGCAACTCCTTAGTTTTGGTTCAAAGCTTGTAAGCGGAGTTGCGGCCCAAAATAGTCTTAGGGGTTTCAGGGTTGGGTCGAAGCCCCTCTTTTTGTAATTAATCCATGGTTTAAACTCATGGTTTTTAAGCCCATGGTATTGTAATAGTGCACTTGTATAAATAGTCACTTATGTAAGGGTTTTAGGGGTTTTTTTGGTTATGATGTTGATGTGATGCAAAGAAACTAAGGCCTATTTTAGGGTTTAATGTTAAGTCCCAGCTGAGTGTGTGGATGACCTTTGTAGTTGAGTGCACAGAGGGTTTTTGTAAGAAAGGTTAAATTCCTAGCTGAGTGCGTGGACGACCTCTGTAGCTGAGTGCACAGAGGGTTTAAGAGGAAAGGATCTGCAGATGAGTGCGCATATCAGGGAAGAAAGGATCTGCAGCTGAGTGTGCAGATCAAGGAAGAAAGGATCTACAGCTGAGTGCACATTTTTGGGCTGTTGAGAAAATCTGCAGCTGAGTGCACAGATCAAAACTGTGTTGTTTGTAAAGAGTTGAATATAAACGCAGTTCTGTGGACGTAGGCCCTACACTGGGGGTGAACCACGTATATCTTGTGTTGTGGTGGTTCTGTTTCTTTTGTGCTTTTATGTTTTTATACATTTGATAAGTAGTTGAATGATAAGTAATATGTATTGCTAAGTACTAACTTCGTTGTGAATTCCCAGTTAAGGGTTAAGCAAGTAACTGTCTATTTATCTAAACTACGAAGCTATTTAAGTGAATGTCGAAGCTCTGTATTGCATAACTATTATTTGTTAAGGATAAAGGTACAGTAATATCCCTCTTTTTTCTGCAGAAACCTGATTCTGTAGCACCCCATAGCTGTTTTAGGTGAGACTGCAACATGTTCGCAGGTTGTTGCCGAAAGGGCCAACACTGTGGGTCTATTTGTTGGTGCGAAGATAAAAGGATAAAAACCCAGGTCTGCCCTAATCCCAACAAAGATTAAATCTAATGATTTGGGATATATATCTTTGGTTATTATGCATATTTCTGCCATTGATCTTGTACCTGATCCGATAGCCAATCCAATACCAAATCCTGCACTCAATCCGGCACTGCCGTCATTTAAGTCACGAAGCATATTCTGAGCTCAATTTTTTAGCAATAGATGGAAATTTATTGAAAATGGTTCAAAACCCACTTCATAAATGACCCCATTTACCTGTAATGAATGAAACATTTCAGAATTTCTGAATGGATTAGGATTAATTCACATTTGATTTGGATGGATTGTTCCATATTTTGTGCATGGCCAGATTTGTAAAATCAATGGTTTGTTGAGCAACATAGATTTTTTATGATTCAATTTTATCCTTACCTACTTTTTTTTTTTTGGAAATTGAACCCAAGTGATAGAACAATTACACTCACAAAATTGCTAATCAAACATGCAAATTTACCAACAAAGGAGACTGAAATTGGAGCATAACACTAATTTGTATTGAATAAGTGTACAATATCCAAACTTATTAAGTCATAGGCTGATGCAATATATAATTACATGAGATAATCAAATCCATAAGGATGCCATTCGAAATAGTCAAAAAGTAGGCTTACTAAATCTAGTCAAATCCCCCATAGGTGCATAAAGCAGTTTCCAAATCCACTTAGAGGCTCACGAATTGGCAAAGTCAAGTAGGCAAGCTAATAAGGGATGGAAAGAAAACTCATACACACTTTTATTAGGAGAAAAGGATGGAGGATGATGTGGGAAAAAAATAAGTCAACTACACCTACTCTTGCTTTCCCTTTTGCCTTATTTCTAAATAAAACAGGCAGCTTTGCAGAAAAAGCAGATATGCACTTTGGAGGATCTGGAATAAAGAAGACATGCTAAATATGGTTTCCAGGAGGTTTCACAAATGCTCCATGACTTATTTTTATCAAGTTTGACTTATATGACATGTGGAAGACAACTTGCATAGAGTGGAATATATGAAACTAGGAAAATAAGACAAAAATGAATTAATTAATGTCTAAGGTAGGTAACTATGGGTTGATTATTCTAACACCCCCACTTAAGCCTGAATTTATGAGTAAACATCATAAAAATATAGGGCCTAACAACAAGGATTAGTCACCCTTTACATACTGCATGTCCATATAACTAAGGAAAGAGGCAAAAACCTAGTGGGAAAATCCTCCCTTAAACATGGACAGTAAAACATAATTTGAAAATATTGTCATCAATCATGCTTCACAACATGATCAGCAATCCCCAGTAGTGATTTGATATTGCTGAATGTCTTCTCACAAAAAAACTTTGGTGAAGATGTCTGCTACTTGTTCTCAAGATGCACAGAAGAGTAGGTGAATGGTGCCATCATGCACAAGCTGTCTGATGTAGTGCATATGGATGTCAATATGTTTGGTTCTCTGTCTATGAATTGGATCGTTGCAGATTTGAATGGTTCTCTAATTATCACAATAGATAATAGTTGAAAACTCTGATTCGAAGCCACACTCACCAAGTATTCCCTGTAACCATAAACATTGAGTTGTTGCATTTACAACTCCTCTGTACTCTGCTTCTGTAGATGAGAGTGCTATGGAACTTTGCTTCTTGCTTAACTAGTTGATTGGCCCTTCTACAAGCATGAACACATATCCTGATGTTGAATTTTGATTTGTGTTGTCACCTGCCCAATCACTATCAGTAAACCCAATCAAAGCAAGATCAGATTTAGCTTTGTAGAAGATCCCATGAGTTCTTGTTCCTTGAGCAAAGTTAAGGATCCTTTTGGCTGCTCTCCAATGGATCTCATGAGGCTGATACATGTATCTTGAAGCCACACTAACTACATAATAAATATTAGGTCAAGTGTGTGTAAGGTAAATCAAACACCCAATCAACTACCTATACAGTGTATTATTTACCATAGGAGAAGAACCTGCTTCTTCAAGCTTAACTCATAAAAGGAAGGGAGTGCTTCTTGGATTGCAATATTTCATGTTGAACTTGTTCAAAAAATATAAGGCATACTTGGACTGATGTACTTTTATTCCATTTTGGGATTGAGCAATTTCAAGGCCCAAGAATTGGCTCAACAACCCCAAATCACTCATAGAAAATGCATGGTTCATTGCATCCTTCAAGAAGACAATCTATTTCTTTGAACTTCCTGTAATCAAAAGGTCATCCATATACAAGAAAATAATCATCAAAGAACCATGAATCAGCTTCAAATAAACATTAAAATCATTCTTGCATCGAACAAAATTCAATGACAGTAGAAATCCATCAATCTTGGCATACCAAGCCCTGGGGGCTTGCTTGAGCCCATACAATGATGTATTTAACCTTCACACAAAATATGGATTAGAAAAAAACCCTTGAGGTTGCTTCATTTAAATCTCTTCATTAATATCTCCATTTAGGAAAGCACACTTCACATCCATGTGATGTACCTTCCACTACTTCGAAGCTGCAATGGCTAAGGCTATCCTTATGGAGTCCATCTTTGCCACTAGTGAAAAGGTTTCATTGCAATAAATACCATGTACATATGAGTAGCCATTGGATACCAATATTGCATTGTATTTCAAAGGTGAACCATCAGCAACAAACTTAGTCTTGAAAACCCACTTACATTGAACTAGCTTCCTCCCTGGGGGAAGATCAACCAGTTCTCAAGTGTTGTTCTTCTGGAGTGAGTTGAATTCTTCTTTCATGGTTGTTTTCCATATTGGATCATGTGCTGCATATTCATATGTCTGTGGGTCTGATTCAACCATAATATATAACTTCTCTGCAAACAAAGGGTCTTTCATACACAGGGCACTCTCAAACTGAGATCTAGTCCTCCTAGAGTCACTAGGATTTCCAGCTAGTTCCCCAGCTGCATGAATGGTCTTTGATGCCCATTTTGGTCTTGTAGGACTGTTAGGATATGCAATTAAATCATGATTATCAGACATATCAGAATCAGAAAACTCATTTGTCTCTCCACTTGCATTCAATGGTTCTAGTGGTGAAGAAGACTCTCCAACTTCAACTGCTACTAAAGGCTCTTCTTGGAACTGAACACTCCTTTCAATGAAGGCTTTGTTTGTGATCAAATTGATCAACTTATACCCTTTTGAATCTTCAGAATACCCAACAAATAGGAACTCTTGGACTTGGGGCTGCAAATCCTTTCTCTTTTCAATTGGAATTCTAGCCCAAGCCTTTGAGCCAAAATTCCTGAAATGGGTCACATCTGGCTTGTGCCCACTCCAAGATTCAAAAGGATTCATACCATCAAGCTATTTATGAGGCACCCTATTCTGTATGTAGGATGCACATTTTATATCCTCAGCCCAAAACTTTTGTGGCAAGGTCTTAGCCTCCATCATACAGGTTGCCATCTCCTTCAGTGATCTGTTCTTTCTCTCAGCAACACCATTTTGTTGTGGTGTGTAAGGGATTGAATGTTGCATATAAATACCTGCATATTTACAATATTGAATGAAATCAGACTTGAAATACTCACCACCATTTTCAAATCTGAGGATCTTGAGTCTTCTCCCAGACTGGTTTTCAACCAAGGCTTTAAAGACTTTGAATAGGTCAAAAACTTCAGACTTATGCTTTAGGAAGCAAACCCAACAATAGCTGGAAAAGTCATCTATGAAGGCCAATGCATATTTGGATTGACTCATGGACATATGAGGAAATGGACCAGCAACATCATTGTGGATCAACTCAAGAGGTGCATAGGTTCTCTCATGACTATCTCTCTCAAATTTGTGCTCTGGGTGTTTTCCTAGGATACAACCTTGACAGACTCCCTTGTGTTAGAATAATCAACCCATAGTTAGCTACCTTAGACATTAAATTAATCATTTTTGTCTTATTTGCCTAGTTTCGTGATTCCACCTTATGCAAGTTGTCATCTACCTATCCATAGTGGTCAAACTTGCCTATTTTGACTCATGGAGCTCTTGGGAAACCTCAAGGAATCAAATATTCTTTATTCCTGGCCTCCTAGGCGCCCTTCTACTTTTTTTGCTTTATTGCCTGCTTTTTATGTGCTTTAAGGCAATTGGGAAAGTTTGACTAGGTGAGGTTAACTAGTTTTTTGTCCTCCACATCCTCCACTCTTTTCTCCTATGAAAAGCATGTATGATTTGTCCTCCACATCCTCCACTCTTTTCTCCTATGAAAATCATGTATGAGTTGTCCTTCCATCACCTTTTAGCTTGCCTAAGTGCTTTTTCCAATTCGTGAGCTCCTTAGCTGATTTGGAAACTACTTTATGCACCTATGGGGGGATTGCTTAATTTTAGTAAGCCTACTTTTGACTAGATTCGAATTGCCTCCTCATGCATTTGAATCTCTTATGTAATTATTTAATGCAAAAACCTATCATGCTACAGGGTTGGCTATTGTACACTGAGTTAATACAGTTTAGTGTTCAGCTCCATTTTCAGTCTCTTTTGTGAGTGATTTTGCATGTACAATTGATAATTGTTGTGAGTAAAATTGTTCTATCATTGGGTTCAATTTCCACATGGCATTAGAGCCATTGTAGATCAATTTCTCTCCTTCAATTTTGTTTTGCAGGTTCGACATCAGTGACTGGGGGCCTTCTACTGACAGCCGGGACAATTTCTGAGCTATGGATCAATCTCAGAAGATCATCTTGACTCCCTTCAATTTATTTGAATGGAAAGTAGAGATGGAGATACTGTTGAGAGAAAAAGGCCTCTACAGGGTGACTATGGCAATAGAAGCAAAGCCCAATGCAGCTACAGAGAAGATAAAATGGCACAACAGGAGGGATGAGGCCTATGGTCTCTTGTGCCTGAGTATTTCCAGAGACCTCCTTTTCCATCTTAATGGATTGACATCATAGGATGAAGTATGGGAGAAGCTTGCTGATCTTTTTGGAAAGACAGATGAGATGAGGGGACATCAAATTGAAAATGAACTAATCTCCCTGAGTCCAAATAGCTTTGAATCCCTACAACTCTATTTCTCCAAGTTCAAAGCACTTGTTTTGTAGCTAAAACAATGTGGGATCGAAAAGAAGGATGATCAGCTGGTATTGGCCATACTCTCGAATCTTGGCCCTTACTATTCAGTGTTTGTTTCGACCTTCTATGCCACAAAGTTGACAGCTAGAACCTGGAAGATGCCTAGCCTTGCAGATTTCATGGAATCTCTTACACAAGAACAAGACAAACTGGTGATGATAGGCACCATCAAACCATCCAAAGACCAAGCTCTGGTTGTTGGAGATTCGAGGGTGGATTCAAAAAGCAAAATGAAAGCTAAAAAGCCACCTGATCAAAAGAGAGACAAGAACAAGTCTCCAGAGGAGCCACAAGGTTCCAAGAAGAACTACCAGAAGAAGAAAAACAAAGGAGAAATGAGCAAGTGCGCATACTGCAATAAGGGAAATCACACTGAAAGCTCTTGTATGAAGAAGCAAATAGACATGCTGACCCAACTCCTGGAGAAGAATGGCATCTCCCTTCCAGACAGCTCAAAGAAGAGAGAAGGAGGATCAAGTTCAGAAGACAGAGAGAGAGTTCATGCATTGGTTGCTGGCACATCAAGCTCACCTAGTTTCATCATTGATTCTGGAGCTTCAAGACATATGGTTTCGACCAAGGAGGCATTCTCCTCACTTGACGTGTCGAAAGGTCCACCAATAGTACTGGGAGATGAATCTCTCACTGAAAGTTTGGCCAAAGGGAGGATTGATCTTGATCATGGTCAGTTCAGCAATGTGTTGTATGTTCCTGGTCTTGCCTCCAACCTCTTATCAGTGTATTAGATGACTGACACTGGGTCTCCAAAGAAGGTCATATTCTCCCCTGATGAATTTGAGATCACAGAGATCTCAAGTGGTAAAGTCATTGCAAAAGGAGTTGCAAATCATACTCAGAAGGTATACATGTTCTCACACTTCCTACCCTACTCAAACCCCTCTGCTCTTCTGATTCATGCTAATGAAGCAAGCAAGCTTTGGCATGAAATATTTGGCCACCTAAATTACAATTATCTTTCTTATCTTAGTGAAAAAGAGATGGTCATAGGGTTACCAAAGATAAAACTTTCCAAAGGATTCTGCCAAGGTTGTATCCTAGGAAAACACCCAGAGCATAAATTTGAGAGAGCTAGTCATGAGAGAACCTCTGCACCCCTCGATTTGATCCACAATGATTTATCTGGCCCATTCCCTCATATGTCCATGAGTCAAGCCAAATATGCATTGACTTTCATAGATGATGTTTCCAGGTATTGCTGGGTTTACTTCCTGAAACACAAGTCTGAAGTTTTTGGCCTCTTCAAAGTCTTTAAGGCTTTGGTTGAAAACCAGTCTAGGAGGAAACTCAAGGTCCTCAGATCTAACAATGGTGGTGAGTATGTCAAGTCTGAGTTTATTCAATATTGTGCATATGTAGGTATTCAGATGCAGCACTCTATCCCTTACACACCACAGCAGAATGGTGTTGCTGAGAGGAAGAATAGATCACTGAAGGAGATGGAAACATGCATGATGGAGGCCAAAACTTTGCCACCAAAGTACTGGGATGAAGCTATCAACTATGCAGCATATATCCAGAATAGGTTGCCTCATAAACAACTTTATGGTATGACTCCTTTCGAAGCATGGAGTGGGCACAAGCCAGATGTGACCCATTACAGGATTTTTGGCTCAAGGGCTTGGGCTAGAATTCCAACAGAGAAGAGAAAGGCTTTGCAGCCCCAAAGCCAAGAGTGCCTATTTGTTGGGTACTCTAAAGATTCAAAAGGGTACAAGCTGATAAATTTGAGCACAAACAAATCCTTCATTGAAAGGTGTGTTCAGTTTCAAGAAGAACCCCTAGCAGCAGTGGAAGTGGGAGAAGCCTCTTCACCACCAGAACCTCTGAAAGTAAGTGAAGAGTTTGTTGAACATGCTGATTCTGATATGTCTAATAGTTATGAGTTTATTGCAGATCCTAACATATCTACAAGGCCAAAATGGGCAGCCAAGACCATTCATGCAGCAGGAGAGCTAGCTGGGAATCCCAATGACCCTAGGAGGACTAGATCTCAATTTAAGAGTGCTCTGTGCATGAAGGATCCTATGTTTGCTGAGAAATGCTATCTGATGGTGGAATCAGATCCTCATACATATTAATATGCAGCAGGAGATCCAAGATGGCAAGCATCCATGAAGGAAGAGTTCAGCTCACACCAGAAGAGCAACACTTGGGAGCTAGTGGATCTTCCCCCAGGGAGGAAGCTAGTTCAGTGTAAGTGGGTGTACAAGACCAAATTTGCTGCTGATGGTTCAACCATAAAGTACAAGGCCATATTGGTATCCAAGGGCTACTCACAGCTTCATGGTATAGATTACAATGAGACCTTTGCACCAGTGGCAAAGATGGACTCCATCAGGCTAGCCTTAGACATTGCAGCTTCAAAGCAATGGGAGGTACATCACATGGATGTAAAGTGTGCCTTCCTGAATGGATATCTCACTGAAGATATAACATGCAGCAGCCTCAAGGATTTTCTACTAACCCATATCTTGTGTGCAGGTTGAGAAAGTCATTGTATGGGCTAAAGCAAGCCCCCGGGGCTTGGTATGCCAAGATTGATAGCTTCTTGCTATTAGTGAATTTTTTTCGGTGCAAATCAGATCAAAATGTCTATTTTAAGTTAATTAATGGTTCATTAATGATCATTGTGTTATATTTTGATGACCTCCTCATTACAGGAATCTCAAAGGATGAGATTGCTTCCTTGAAGGGTGCAATGAACCAAGCCTTCTCCATGACAAATTTGGGCTCTTAAGCCAATTCTTAGGGCTTGAGATTGCTCAAACCAAATCTAGAATCAAGGTGCACTAGTCCAAGTATGCCTTGGATTTGCTGAAAAAATTCAAAATGAAGGATTGCAAGCCAAGCAAGACTCCTTTCCTTTCAGGAGTAAAGCTGGAAGAAGTTGATTCTTCACCTATGGTAAACAATACACTGTATAGGAAATTGATTGGATGTTTGTAGTATCTTACACATACTAGACCTGATATTTATTATGCAGTAAGTGTGGCTTCTAGATACATGGATCAGCCTCATGAGATCCATTGGAAAGCAGCCAAAAGGATCCTTAACTTTGTTCAGGGAACAAGGACACATGGGATCTTCTATAAAGCAAAATTTGATCTTGATTTGATTGGGTTTACTGACAATGATTGGGCAGGTGATAGCACAGATAGAAATTCCACATTAGGATATGTGTTCATGCTTGTAGAAGGGCCAATCATCTAGTCAAGCAAGAAACAGAGTGCCATTTCACTCTCATCTACAGAAGCAGAGTACAGAGGAGTTGTAAATGCATCAGCTCAATGTTTATGGTTGCAGGGGTTACTTGGAGAGTGTGGATTCAAATTAGAGTACTCAAATACCATCTACTATGATAACCAGAGTACCATTTGAATCTGCAATGATCCAGTTCAGAAGCAGAGAACCAAACACATTGAGATCCATATGCACTACATCAGAGAGCTTGTGCATGATGGCACAATTCACCTACTCTTCTGTTCATCTTCAGAACAAGTAGCTGATATCTTCACCAAATAATTTTGTGAGAAGACCTTCAGCAATATCAAATCACTACTAGGGATTTATGATCATGCTGTGAAGCATGAGTGAAGACAAGATTTCCAAATTTTGTTTTACAGTCCATGTTTAAGGGAGGATTTTCCCATGTGGTTTTTGCCTCTTTCCTTGTTAAATGGACATGCAGTATGTAAAGGGTGACTAAGCCTTGTTACTAGGCCCTATAATTTTCTGATATATTACTCATAAGTCAGGCTTAAGGGGGGGTTTTAGAATAATAAACCCATAGTTAGCTACCTTAGACATTAAATTAATCATTTTTGTCTTATTTGCCTAGTTTCATGATTCCACCTTATGCAAGTTGTCATCTACCTATCCATAGTGGTCAAACTTTCCTATTTTGACTCATGGATCACTTGGGAAACCTCAAGGAATCAAATCTAATTTATTCCTGGCCTCCTAGGTGCCCTTCGGCTTTTTCTGCTTTATTGCCTGCTTTTTCAATGCTTTACGACAATTGCGAAAATTTGACTAGGTGAGGTTAACTAGTTTTTTGTCCTCCACATCCTCCACTCTTTTCTCCTATGAAAAGCATGTATGAGTTGTCCTTCCATCGCCTTTTATCTTGCCTAAGTGCTTTTTCCAATTCGTGAGCTCCTTAGCTGATTTGGAAACTACTTTATGCACCTATGGGGGAATTGCTTAATTTTAGTAAGCCTACTTTTGACTAGATTCGAATTGCCTCCTCATGCATTCGAATCCCTTATGTAATTATTTAATGCAGAAACCTATCATGTTATAGGGTTGGCTATTGTACACTGATTTAATACATTTTAGTGTTCAGCTTCATTTTCAGTCTCTTTTGTGAGTGATTTTGCATGTACAATTGATAATTGTTGTGAGTAAAATTGTTCTATCACTGGGTTCAATTTCCACACCTTGGAAAGATTAATCTTTGGTAGCTCTATGACCATATATTTTTCACTCAGATAAGAAAGATACTTATAGTTAAGATGGCCAAATATTTCATGCCAAAGCTTGCTTTCCTTATTAGCATGAATGAGAAGAGCAGAGGGGTTTGAGTAGGGTAGAAAATGTGAAAACATGTATACCTTCAAAGTGTGATCAACAACACCTTTGCAATGAATTTACCATTCGATATCTCTGTGATATCAACATCATCAGGGGAGAAGATGACCTTCTTTGGAGACCCTGTGTGAGTCATCTGATACACTGACAAGAGGTTAGAGGCAATACCTAGAACATACAACACATTATTGAACTTACCATGGTCAAGATCAATCCTTCCTTTCACTAAATTGTCAGTGAGAGAGTCATCTCCCACCACTACTGGTGGACCTTTATACATGTCAAGAGAGGATAATGGCTCCTTGGTCAAAACCATATGTCTAGAAGCTCCAGAGTCTATGATGAAGCTAGGTGAGCTTGATGTGCCAGCAACCAAAGCATGTACTCTCTCTCTGTCCTCTGAATTTGATCCTCCTTCCCTCTTCTTTGAGTAATCAGGAAGGGAAATGTTATTCTTCTCTAGGATTTGGGTCAACATGTCAATTTTCTTCTTCATACAAGAGCTCTTACGATGATAGCCCTTACTACAGTATTCACACTTACTCATTTATCCTTTGTTGTTCTTCTTCTGGAAGTTATTCTTGGAGCCTTAGGGATCCTCTTGAGACTTGTTCTTGTCTCTCTTTTGCTCAAGTGGATTCTTAGCTTTCTTCTTGCCTTTTGAATCCACCCTTTAATCTCCAGCAACCAAATCTTGGTCTTTATAAGGTTTGATGGTGCCCATCATCACCAATTTATCTTGTTCTTGTGTGAGGGATTCCATGAACTCTGCAAGCTTAGGCATCTTCCAGGATCAAGCTATCAACTTGGTGGCATGGAAGGTCAAAAAAAACACTGAATAGTCAGGGCCAAGCTTCAAGAGTATGTCCAAAACTAGTTGTTCTTCCTTCTTTTCAATTCCACACTATTTTAGCTACAAAACAAGGGCTTTAAACTTGGAAAAATAGAGTTGCAAGGATTTGAAGCTGCTGGGACTTAAAGATATCAAATCATTCTCGATTTGATGCCCTCTCATCTGATCTGTATTACCAAAAATATCTACAATCTTCTCCCACACTTCATTAGGTGATGTCAATCCATCAAGATGGAAGAGGAGGTCTCTTGAAATGCTCATACACAAAAGACCATAGGCCTCATCCCTCATGTTGTGCCATTTTATTTTCTTTGCAGCTACATTGGGCTCTGCCTTAGTTGCCATAGTCACCCCGTAGAGACCTTTTTCTCTCAATAGTATCTCCATCTCAGATTTCCATTCAAATAAATTAAATGGAATCAAGATGATCTTATGAGATTGATCCATAGCTCAGAAGTTGTGCCCTTCAGTCAGCAAAATATGCTCCTAGTCAAGATGTCTAACCTAAAATAGCAATATCGAAGGAGATAAATCGATCTACAAAGGCTCTGATACCATGTGAATATTGAACCCAAGTTATAGAACAATTACACTCACGAAATTGCTAATCAAACATACAAATTTACCAACAAAGGAGACTGAAATTGGAGCATAACACTTATCTGTATTGAATAAGTGTACAATAGCCAAACTTATTAAGTCATAGGCTGCTTCAATATATAATTACATGAGTGATTCTAATGCATAAGGATGCCATTCGAAATAGTCAAAAAGCAGGCTTACTAAATCTAGTCAAATCCCCCATAGGTGCATAAAGCAGTTTCCAAATCCACTTAGAGGCTCATGAATTGGAAAATTGAAGTAGGAAATCTAATAAGGGATGGAAAGAAAACTCATACATGCTTTTATTAAGAGAAAATGATGGAGTATGATTTGGGCAAAAAACAAGTCAACTACTCCTAGTCTTGCTTTCCCTTTTGCCTTATTTCTAAATAAAACAGGCAGCTTTGCAGAAAAAGCAGATATGCGCTTTGGAGGATATGGAATAAATTAGACATACTAAATATGGTTTCCAGGAGGTTTTCCAAGCGCTCCATGACTCATTTTTAGCAAGTTTGACTTCTATGACATGTGGAAGACAACTTGCATAGAGTGGAATATATGAAACTAGGTAAATAAGACAAAAATGAATTAATTAATGTTTAAGGTAGGTAACTATGGGTTGATTATTCTAACATTTTTTCTGTATAAATATATATGAGATCCATTGAGATAAGGGAATAGATAGTAGAGAACTTAGCATAGTTGATAGAAGAATGTAATGGATTGTTGGATGAGTAAATAGAAGAGCATTTCTTTGTTTGAATCTTTCTGTGTGTTTGGCTGTAAGTGATCACATTTTTTTTATATGAGTTGATGTAAGAGTATAGTAATATATGCAGATTTGATAGGAAGGCCCCCCTTCCCAGGTTTGCAATGCATCTTTAGGCATGATAAGTGCATTGTTATGAATTCAATTCATAAGCTTTGATTTGATTCCAGTTATGATTATGGTTTTTAAACTGTCAATTAATTACAGTAGTTAAAGAGTGAATATTTCTAATCAATAGTGTGACTTTAATTTCCATGTTCAGTTTGTGTTTCATATAGCAGTGAGTTTGGTATTGTTTTCAATTCATTTGAAGGAATTGTTTGCTAGTTCATTTTCATTTGAATATATGCTTGACAATCATGATTGGTTTAAAAAGGATGGGTTTCATAGTAGTATATATGGTTATATGATTGGTATAAACATATCGTGAAATATGAAAGTATGCTTTGAGATAGAAGGTGTTAATTCAAGAAAAATTATTCCTTATTATAAGAGATTACCAAGATTATACTCTAGAGTCATTAATTAATTTATGATGCTCAATAGTTTCTATTTTTATGATTATATGTGATGGATGATATAATGGAGTAATAGAACCTAATGGAGCATTTTTCTCTTTAAGAAGCCAACTCAATTAGCCTAATCAAATGCAACATCATATTAATAGCTATAACAGGGTTATTTCAGTTGTTATTCTACAAGTGGATTGTTTTAATAATTTCGTTAGGTTGATAGTAGCATTTTCATGTTGAAGTAGATATAGGTGTGAATACTTGAGATTTATATGAGAAAGATAAGTTTGAATCCATCATTGTACATATTGTATTGGTGCCTCCAAATTTTTCCTTCCCATATTGATTACTTATGTCAAATATTAATAGTTATATAATTATCCTGACAAGACTCCATGTAGCTCATCATATGATGAAGTAGGAGCATTATATGAATGCGTACTTCTATTTTCATACTATGATATACAAAGGATATCTCTAAAGGAAAATATATCTATGCATATTCCCTCCCAAAGAGTGCAAAATAAATACAATAAGTTCCTTGTATAGCTGCAAAATGGTGATGTGGGCCATGTATCTTCTTTTCAAATTGCTTTAGAACCTTTCCAATTCTGAAATGAGTCTTAAATATCATAAATATTATCATATGGAGAAAAAAATACCGAAGGTATAGTGTCTCCATGAGGGTATAGGGAAATAGTAATAAAGGTTGAGCAACTAGGGGAAACTTATGAATGTAAACATCTGAATGATGGATGGACTTGAGATATTAACAGTCATTTTTTAGAACAGATCCAAAAATGTGTAAGATAAGTCCAAATATGAATAATTCCATGAATAAAGAACCAGTGAAAAATAGACAAGACTGGAAACCATTAGATATAAGTAACACTACATAGGAAACCAATAAGGAACCAACAAGTGAACTTGGGTTTTGTATACTCTTAGGAGTATTCAAAGTATGGATGATGGTATGGATGGTGTCATAAAATGTATATCATCCTAAAAAAACATGCTTCTAAATCAGAATTATAATCATATGAATAGAGTGAGGAAGAGTTTCTTAAAGACAAGTCAGGATCTAGTGAAAAAACACAATCATTCGAAGATGGATCTAGTAGAATGATAGGTGGATTATTCAAGAAAGAAACTGAGATTTATGATTTGGATATATTAGAAAATAAATATATATCATATATATGAGAAAATTATTTAACTCTGGCACTCAAGGCATAGTTCATATTACCTTGGGACTACGCACTATGACAATGTTCTGAGGAGTAAGAAGGATTCTCTAGCTCATCTTGAACTTCAATGTTATGATTCTCAAGAAGCTGAGACATGATGTCCATATTCTACTTGAAACATTTCTTCTCAGGATGAAAACCTTTCTCATGATGTCCATATTCTACAATAATAACACTTGGATGTGCTCCCTTTCCTCTCGACTTTATTAATTGAACCTTCATCAATAGGATTTGATCTTTCCATGGGATATTCAGTCAATGAAACCATGTCATATCTCCTTCATTCATTGGATATTAAGTAATACCCATAATTTCATTAGATATTTATAATTACCTACAAAAATAATTTTGTTGATCCCCCTCTCAATATGTATCTCCAATTAAAAAACCCTATTTTTATGATATGTTCCCTATTTTACTAGAAACCCCCTTTTATACCCCACATTACCAATAAACCCTACATACCCTACTCCACATCCCCCCAATAGCTACAATATATTCACCTTATTTTTCACAACTAAAAAACCCCCCTTTATGAATGAATGTGATATGATATTTCCCAACAACGTGAATCCCCCATGGATCTTCCATCTTCATTATATTACTTTGGCTTCTTCTCTTTCACTATTTGATTCTCTTTTGATTTTTTATTATTAATTTCTTGAACTATAAGAGAATGATCATTTCCCTTGGATATTATAATATCACCCATTTGGATCAATTTATCTTTCTCCTTTGTTAGCGAATCAAATAATCTACTCAAAGAAGGCATTTTCCAATTCAAAATAACAAGCCTAGTAGCATGAAAGGTTGACACAAAAACTGAGTATTCATGACCCAATTTTGAAAGGATAGAAAGGATCAATTTATCTTCCTTCTTCTCACTCCCACATTGCTTGATAAATATAAGTGACTTGAATTTGATGAAGAAACCCTAAATAGAATCATAACTGCTTGGACTCGAAGAGAATAACTCATTCTCCAACTGATGCGCCCTTATCTCATCTTGTACTCCAAAGAAAGACTTAATTTTGGTCCATACTTCATTTGGAGTGGTCAAACCATCTAGATGAAAGAGTAGATCATGCAAAATTTAGAAACAAAGTAATCCATAGTCTTCATCCAACCTATTATGTCATGTATCTTTCTCAACAATAGAATTAGGCTCATTCTCTAAAGCCAAAGAAAATTTGTATAGTCCCTTATTGCGTAACGGAATGCTAGTGTTGGATTTTCATTCATGATAGTTGAAGGGAGTTAGGATATTAGATGAATAGGAATCGATGCTAATAATTTTATTTTATCAATAAGATACTCTCTGCAACCTATGCAAAATAATAATAAAAAACAAGAGAAAATCTTGTAAGCTCAATTCAAGCTCTTCTTCAGAGAGGGATAGGATACTAGATACACTCGGATGTAGATAACTAATAACTCCTCAACTCTGTATAACTTGACAATATGAAATATATAATATCATGTAAAGTTTGAATATCTAATATCATGTAAAAATTTGATAGATTGAGCAACCTTGCGCTCTAATAGATTGAGCAACCTTGTGTTGTGATATCTTGAGCTTGATAGGTTTATCACATTTGCACTATGATACCATGTAGAAGATATTTGATACCATGTAGAAATAGAATCTCTTATATTATGAATTAAATATAGGATTTATGCTAAGAGAAAACAAGGGATGTAGATCTAGCTACAAAGATAATTCTCACAAGAATACAAAAGGAAAATAGAGAGAAGAATAATGAGATGGAATACATTAGAAGTGGAGTATGATACAATATATTTGCATTTATTATTGATCAAATGAATTGATGATTATTACAATATTAATACAACCTTATAAAGGAAAATTGAGTTTCTAGAATATAACTCATGCTAGCTCATAAAGCAGACTTACTAAAATAAGATAAACCCCATAGGTGACTAAAGAACTTTCCAAATCTATCAAGGACCTTAGGAATTAGATAAAGCATGACTGAGATTTCATAAGTGATGGAAAAAAATGCTAATTATGGAATATTGAGAGAAAATCATGAAGGATGGGTTGGATACAAAATATAGCAGTTTCCTAGTTGACTAGATTTACCTTATCCACTAAAAAGAAGGATAAAAGAAGTATAAATACATAATATGCAGGAAGGCGGAGTTAGTAATATAGGAATTCAATAAAGTAGGTAGGATATATCTAGAATCAGGATAAATGTGTTCTTGGGTTATATACGGAAAGTGTTGACCGAGTGGTGCAAGTGGATGCCAACTATCTAAGATAGTGGATAGGAGATTAACCAGAAATGATTAGGATTTGTTATCCTAATTATGGAGTGGGTTTATAATATTCCAACACTCCGTTAATGATAAATTTATGATTATGATTCCTCTACTTTCATTTACCACATATTTAGTGATAGTATATCTCAAAAACCTAAAGATTGGATTGAAGAAAGTCAAGAGATTTTGAAGCTTTTGAAAGATAACTTGTAGTTATCCCAAAACCAACAAAAACATATGCAGATAAACATCGAGTGGAAAGAAATTTTGAAGTGAATGAATTGGTTTATTTGAGGTTGCATCCTTACAAACAAACCTCCTTAAAAGGAAAAGGTCCAAAAAATCTCAAACAAAGGTTTTATGGTCCTTTCAAAATGGTTCGAAAAGTTGGAGAAGTAGCATATGAATTGGAACTTCCATAAGGAAGTAAAATCCATGATTTATTTCATGTTTCATGTCTTAAAAAGGTGATAGGGAAGAATATTTCATTTTCAGAAACATTATCTCCCTTGGATGACGAAGGACAACTCATTCTCATTCCAGAAAGAATAGTGAAGACAAGGGAAATAAAGCTAAGGAGCAGAAGGAATACTTGGTACAATGGAAGGATTTTCCTAGTGAGGAAGCCACTTAGAAATATGAAAAAAATATTGCATCATCCAAAATTGACATTTATTGATGATAATCGATCTTGGGTGGGGAGAACATTCATGTCCCCATCCAAATAAGACTACTTGCAAATGATGTTTCACCAACCTACTAGTTCCTTTGGTTGAGGTGGAGGCATACAATTTTGTAATAAGGGATCTATGAGACTCAAAAGAACCTTATTTTACCATAGTCATATTAAATTGGATCACATAGATAATAAATTTTAACAAAATAAAGTGGAATTGGCTCATGGAGACACTTGGAGGCTCATGGACCTTGGTTGGCTAGATTCCCCCACACACCTGGAATGACCTTCTTCCAAATTTGAATCCATGGGGAATGTAACATTCTTGGGGAATAATTTGGTGTCAGATAGAATATCATGATCCAAAGAATTATAATTAGTAAAGGATAGTAACTGTCATGGAAGAGGAAGATACTAAGAAGACAATGTGTGGCACTTGGAAGGAGATTCCATTCACTCTATGACAACATATGATGGAAAAT